>JAQIWP010000928.1:0-18711 GCA_034695525.1 Euzetes globulus | reverse complement strand
CGGTTATAGTGAATCCCGCTTATAGTGAACGGATTTCTTGGGCCCGAGCCGTTCACTATAACCGGGATAGAGTGTATTTGAATTGTGAGGCAAAACGAAAGACATTATCGATTCCAATCTGTAATTTGAAACATCAAAATAACTTATTTGTATAATTTTTTGCCAACAAATTCTATCGGCATTTCTATTTGCCGGGTGAAAAGTGCTTTTACTCCTTCCTTTTAAGATTAATGGTCTTTATTTCTCTTTTAGGTTTGAAAAATCAATAAAATTTAAATAGTTTGTAAACTGTTTCTGATTGATGTCAAGAAGTGATCGCTTCTTCACAAGAGTTTTCATATAATTAAGAGGAATTGATGGCTTCACTTGATTTTCACTCAATATGTCAGCTTTCGTTAACCTTAAACGATAAAATCAATTGAGTATTAAACTCTTATTATTGCACATTTCACTCCTATTGAGTACTTATATTGAAAAAGTTTAGTATTAATGAAAGAGATGTCAAAAAAAAGAATATTTTATTCGTTGACTAAATTTCAAATATTTTTTTGAGAAAAGAGAAAATAAAACTATTTATCAAATGAGCAAAAAGTGTTGTGAATATTAAATGAAAAGCCTTTAAATGACTTCAAATCGATTTCGATGCTGTCTTTTGAATCTGTTTTTAATGCTTTGCATCCTTTGAATGAAATACAATTGAATAAAACAATTGGTAAAGTTTAAGTGATAGTACCAAGGCTGGAGGTCGACGCCTTTGTTGGCCGGAATGTGTTTAAGCTTACAATACTTGGTATAATTACATCCAGTAGTTCTCCAGAAATAGCATTCGTTGTTGAGTTGCCGTTCTGTCACACAATTAAGTGACGGATAATTCTTTGAATCATTTAATGGACGAAACTTTATCCGCAACTTTTGGTTGTGAACACAAATGTTAGGCATATGTACGCCCTTTAAGTAATCAATTAATTAGACCAATCGATTGAAAGAGTAGTGGACTCACCTGCAGGCGAGACATTGCAATGCGAGGCGAATCTGGATTGTCGAAGTTTATTAACGCTGTTTCCCTCCCAGGAATCACATCAATAAGAGTTACCTTGCCAAATTCACTCAGAATTTTGCCCAATATTTGTTTGGTCTCTTCCGATGGTATGATATTCGAAATGTAAAGCCCTCTGAAATTCCACAAATTAGTTGGTCTACAAATTAAAATTTATGTCAATCGGTTGGACACAAATTATTTATTGGCTTTACTCTGTTTTCCGATAAGATTTTGAGGAACCACTATTTTGTGGTCTGTTTGAAGTGGGAGACCAATGATTTCTGGAGTCATCCCATATCTCAACGATTTCATCCATACCTTTGCGAGCATTTTTTCGACTACTTTTTGTTTTCAATTCATTACAAATTTTTGATTCGTTGTCAACAGTTTTGGTAAACTTATTGTCATCGGCGGTACTCTTTTGTTCATTTTTGGCATATATTTTGTCCGAACACTTTATTTCCATTTCCATACTTTTGACGCTTTCGCTATTTATTAAAAAATCACTCAACTCTTTCAAGAGGTTCTTCTCTCCATCGGAATCGCTAGAAATCAACTTTTTAGTGTCAGAACTGTTGTCTTTGTTGACACCATTGACTTCAATCATTGAATTTTCTGATTCATTACTTTTTGTCTTCGATGACAAGTTTTTCAACGAGTTTTTGTTTGATTTCTTAATTTTATTGGTTTCGTCGTATTTTGGTTTTGGGTCAGTTTTGATGTCAGTTTGGGTGAAATCGAGAAACCTATCGGTATCTTTGGTTAGACTGAAGGGCACAGACTCTCGCAAAGTCCGCAATTCGTGCTGAGCCTCTTTGCAATCATTACCTTCTAATTGAATGACTTTCAAGAAACAAAGTTCTGCCTCTTCCAGTCTTTTCAATCCTTTTAGAGCTCTGGCTTTACGATAATAGCATTTACCCCAATCTGACTGAAGTAGGAGAGCTCTCTGTGCGTCCTCCAGAGCCGAATCGAATCGTTGTAATTGATCGAAACAAAAGGAACGGTTTACAAAATATCTGTATTCTAATGGATACAACTCTATTGCGATGTCGTAATATTCAATAGCCTTTTGGTAGTCTTTCTTATAGACGCATTCATTTCCGTTCCAACCATTCCATCGACTTTTAGAATAATTTAATTGATCCGACATTTCCTTAAGACTTAACGCATTTTAGTTTTCAAATAATTCGAAACAATAATAGCTGACTGCGCGCTAACTCTCTTCATTCAATACTTTTTGACCAGGGTCATCAAAAAAAGCTAATACTGATAGATAACAAACTGACAAAACTTTCAAACATTTAATCTGGTGATATTGAAATTGATTCTACTGAATATCAACTAGCCTATGCAGGAAAGTGGGTTTCCCGTGATTGATTAACTTCCCTTCTGTTCCAGGCTAAATAATTATTTTAGCAAAGCAGTTAGTTCCATGAATAACTATAGATAACTAACTTTCAAGATCACTTTTTAATTGATGGCTAAATAATTAGCACTTATACCCCTTTTTAATGGTTCTGAATAATTGACTCTTTTGGAAGATTTTAGAACTGCTTATGATTACCAAACTTATCAAAATAAGCCAAAGATTAGGCCAAGTTATGATTGGATATCAAACTAATTGAAGAAATAGATTGAAATAATTGGCAGATTTTGAAAGACTTTAACCGATAAACTGAAAAGGGAGTGAATGGTCTGATGATAGGGCGCTCTCTCTGGTACTCAAAATGACTCAATCCTTATGTTTACGTTTTTGTTTGAGTACTGGTTCTGACAATTGATGTGAAAAATAATCTTTGTTTTAATGATTTGATAATTAAATGAAATGACAATAAAATGACTTGTGATTTACGGATTGCAGTGGTTTGTAGTAGTAATCAGAACCGGTCTATGGAAGCACACGCTGTCCTCAGGTCACACCTCACACCTCACCAACCATTACATCTCTTTTGATAATCCTTTTAATTGAATTACAGCAAAAAAGGATTTAAGGTTCGGTCGTTTGGATCAGGTCTGCGATCACTCTTTATTTTAATTATTGACAAAATATAATGGATTTTGAAATATTAGGAAATCAGGTGAAACTGCCCGGTCCTGCTCAGGACAAACCCAATGTTTATGAGTTCGGCACCACTTATGAAGAGATGTATAAAGACCTGCTCTCAAAAGATAAAAATCTGTATTTATTATTAACTGATTTGATTTGCAATAATTTGATTGAATGGTGTCTTTGACTCAGTTATACTCAGAATGGAATCCTTCATATGTTGGACAGAAACCGAAGAATAAAGTCCTGTCCGGAACGGTTCCAAATTTGTTACGAACAGTTTGATGTCATATTTACAGTCGAGGAAAGAGTTTACGATCAGGTCGTCGAAGGTTTGTATCATTGATTCGTAAAACAGATTCAAAAAATTAAATTTCTATTAAGAATTGTCTCTAAGAACTCCTGTGGACAACACAACTGTCCATATTATCAATATTGACGTACAGGACAACCACGAAGAGGCGACAATCGGCGCTTTCCTCATTTGTGAAATGGCTCTAATGATGGCTCAGTCGCACGACTTGGACAATGACATCGACGAACTCCTACAAGAGTTTGAGAACAAAGTGGAACGACCTCTTTTGCATACAATAGCTTTCCAATAGATTTTTATTCAACAAAAATACAAACAATTAATTAAAAGTTTATATTTATTCAGAAGTAATTTATTGGTCCAAATGGTTGTAAATTCGGCGCAATTTTTCCTTTTTCTTTCTGTTGTTGTGTTTCTTCCAAGGCTTGGAACTACCGGAAACATCGGTTGGAGCAGTTGTGCAGTGCCTCACATTGTCGGACGCCATTCGAGTAAACCCTTTGACCCCAAATACTCCTTTGCTGTGAACAGAGGAACCGTTTCTCGAGAAATAGGAGTCATCGAAATCTTTTGGATTTTTACTAATTATTTGATTGCTTTCTAAAATTCTTTTGAGTTCTTCACGTAATTCACTATTTGTTTGATTTGTATTTTCTGGAAATTCGTGGAACAGTTTTTGTTCGTAATTTGGAGGACAATAACAGTAAAGAAGTTTTCCCGTAACGAAGTCTTTTAGTATATATCGGGCCGATCGACACAAGTCTGGAATTCCTCTTTGAGTCATAAAACCTCTCGAATATCCATAAGTTGTCAAAAATTCTTCTGCAGTCGTTAATTGGTTGGGATCTTCAGAATCAGTCGGTTTCGGTAAACAAATCGAATAAAGTGTTTCTAAAACATGTCTTGGAATTCGATCGGTCAGAATAGAAATCGGAGTAATGGCATCTTTAAGCTGATCGATGGGTAGGATTCCATTAACAATCATTTCGGCTTTACTCGACACAACATTAGGGAATACCAGTCCGGGACAGTCACATAAAGTCAACTCATTGTCCACAGCTAATGTCTGAAAGTGCTTAGTCTTTCCGGGAGTGGCTGACACCGAAACCTTCTTTACCCGAAGAATGGCATTTATTGTCGAAGATTTGCCGACATTCGGGTAACCGACCAAACCTATTGTTATGGCCTCCGACCGGTCCTTATTCCTAAATGATTTGAAGACTTCAATCAATTGCTTTCTTCCTAATATTTGACTCGAGTTTTTTGACGAATCATATTCTTCTGGAAGTTCTGTTTCTTCGATATCTTCATCGCTTTCTAATTGTTGTTTTGCCGAAAAGAAAAGGGCTTTAATTCCGAGTAAATCAAAATATTGAGCCCAAAGTTGACGCTGAGTTTCGGTAAGAAAATCCGATTTATTTAAGAGAATGACATTTGTTTTGTTTTTGTCGACTTCTTCAACATATTTGTGGAGATCGGGACACAAATAGATGAGAGGATTGCGAGCGTCCAGTATTTGAACGCAAACATCACTTCTCTCAACGACTCTCCAAAGTTGGCGCCAAAACTCGATATTCTTCTCAAAAGGAGTCATAACTAAACCCGGAGTTTCTTGAAGTTCTGCCAAATGTCTTCTCCACTCCAAATATACCGTATATTCCAATTGATTGAGTTCTTCAGCAGTTGTCGACTCATCCCATTGGGGACGGCGGGGAATCATAAGTGATTGACTATTTGTAGGTTCTTCTGTAGATTCTTTGCCACGTCTTTCCACACTTTTGACGTTTGTATCAATTATTGTGATGTTTTGATGTTCTGCCAAAACAGTCAAACAACAAATCAATTAAAACAATAGATTTAAAAAAGAGTTGGTTTGAGGGTTGAGGACATGTTTTGGGTCCAAACCTGCCGTAAATTCAATGTTCGCCATCTGAGCGCTCGACAAGAAATCATCCAAAGTTGTCGTCTCTGTAATACTTTTGACATTTTGTGAGTCATCCAAATCCAAGACATGTCTCTGGAATTATATTAAATTTCTTTAAATAAATTATCGATAAAAACCTTGAATTGAAAGATACCTGACTTTTAATCAAATGTTTGGACAAATCTTTTTGTTTTTGTTTAATTAGATTTCTGCCCAAAGAAGAGAACGAATCCTTCTTTTTGCCCATAATTTACTCCAAATATACTCCAAATACTAGAAAACAATTTATAAATAAACAAAACTTTTTTGATTCATTCAATCAATTATTAGATTTTATTCATTTAATGGCACGCTTTTCTGCCACAACTTTTAGTATCTTTTATTATCAAATAAAAGCACAAATCCGCTGACTTTATGCTAAAAAAGGACTGATTTTTCGGTTTTCATTTCAGAATTGCAAATATTTCAACATATAGTTCAGGGAATCATTGGACGACTAATTTAAAGGGACAATGTTTGACATTATTTATGTTGAACTGTGTGTCAGTCAATTGCCTTCCATTCACAGACAATAACACATCCATCAATAATGGCAATTATTTGTCCCCTAAAAAAGTTATCTAATTATTCACTTGACTGTAAACAGAGTAAACATTAATCTAAACGTCGACACGAAAAATATCGTTGGGTCAGTATACATCTAAAAATATCGTTGGGTTGGGTATTAGTCGGTCAGTATATCTGCGGAATTCTGATTATTATGCAATCCCTTAATTGAAACTTAGAGCAGAATCTGATGCACACAAGAACATGAGTTGAAGATTAAAAAACAGATATTTTAATGAGCGAACACAAATCAATTAAATGTTTAATAACTTTTCATATTCGTGTTCAAACTTTACACTTGCTATTTATTTTGACAAGTGGCTATTCTGTGGCCTAGATTCTAAACTGTAAACTAGAGATGTCAGTGTCCTTTATAAGATAAAGTCTTTCTAACCAAGCAACTAACTTAACTTCTTAATAGAGTTTGAACTTTAAGTTTTTCCAAAAGAATCAAATAACTTTAACTTAAAATAATCAAAAATAAACTTAATTTTGCACAAATTGACTGAATCGTCACAATTTCCTGTATGATTTTCATGGAATTTTAGAATGATGATAGCACCTATTTCTATTTTGCTGAAATGCAAAATCTTAAGAAGTTCTGGTCATCAACGTTCACACATTGGCTCGTTTTGGCTCAATTTCAATTTTGGTTAAATTGTGTTGAATTTTTAAAAAATCTCGATCAACTAAAAGCCCAAATAGTGAAGACATTAAGCCGTCCTTTGGATGGTCACAAAAATTACAAAAGACTTAAAAATGTTTAGTAGAGATTTTAGTTTGGTATGTCTGTAATTTGGCAAGGTCTTTTTATTTGAATTAATTTTGCTTTTATTCAACTACTCTTGCAATCCATTAAAGTTATCAGAAAAACTGGCAGTGATTTAAAAAAGGAAAATACAGACAAATTAATGTATAAAATAAGTCTTAAGAATGAATTACATGTACAATAGAAAAGCCATATTATGGACAAAATGACATTTTGTTCTTAATTTAGTCATTAATGTGATCTTAATTTCTCTGAAATTGAAAATATGTTTAAAGTTTATTGCTTGGAAATTCTTATATTTGCCAAATATAGTTATCATTTGGGCCATAATTTCGGCAAAAGTTGCAAACAATATAAACTTAGCACTGATTCGGAGAATAATAACTACTAAAAGCCTATTCATAAGTATAGTTGAAGTTTTCGAAGTTCTCAACTATTTTAAGTAAATTTTATCGATTTGATGACAATATTGTGAGTCATTTCAAATTATATCCAAAGGAAAAAAATCTACTGAATATCTTGTAATCTAACCTTTGAACCATTAATACATTTAGTCTAAGACATATTAATTAATTAATAGTAACCAAGTGTCAATTTTGATTGAAACAATTTATAACTAAAAAGAAATTTAAAATTTCAACTATAAAATCGATAAAATATTCTTAAAATAGATTCTTATAGTAATAATAATAATAATCATTAGTTAAGACTCAGCTAAATATTATAAATTATTTAATTTAATTAGATATTCGATTAAATAATTCATAGTTGAATAGACACAGAATATTGACTCAATTTGCTTCTTGTGCTGCTTTGAATTGATTGCATTTATCTTCCATTTCAACTGAAAATAAAAATAATTTCGAATAAAAATAGAGTGAAAATGCAATTATAAATAAATAAGAAAATACCGTCAGTGGCTCCCAAGCACTGCCCCCATTCAACCAAAGTTATCTTGTGATCATCGTTGGTATCGCAAGCGTCCAAAAAGTTTGAAATACAACTTTCCATCGAAAGTAAAGGAGCGCGGAGTGGAAACAGCTCATGACGTGAGACATGCCTTCATTTTGTGGGTAATTATGATTAGTTTATGAGTCTTACAGTTGATTTGGTTTACCTGTCGTGTGGCTGTTTATCTAGATCACAAAATTTCCAAATGATGGCATCGATCCATTTTCGAGTCAAATGTTCGGAATCATCCTTGGTGCCATGGTGAATCTTTTTGCTTATAATCAAATTAAGACAAAGAATGGTCAAATTAAATAGAAAATAGGAAAGATTAGAGATTCGAACCTGATGATGTTGTCGAGCCATTCCCTCATTCTTCGAGGAAAATCTTCGAGAACTTCTTTGCGACATTCGGGTAGTTGTTGACACTCACCATAATAGTCGATATGCATGTGTTTGTGCTCTTCTGTACAATCACTTGACTGACCTTTTAATCACAAATTTACAACAATTTTGTTAATATTTAGAGAATTCAAAAAATGTTGAATAATTTTCGATATTTGTTCAGTCAATACCTTCGAGACAAGTGCATCGGTGTTTAAATAGATGACAGTCAGATTGCCAGGTGCTATTGTGATTCGAACAAACGCGTCGGCGAATGTCCGTATTGTCCGCACATTGACTACAAATAAAAATTGTAGAAATTGTAATCATTTGTTGTAAATTATCAAGCTAAATAGAAATGGAGCCTTAACCTAAAACACCCTGTTGAACTCAAAAAGTTTGACTAAACACTTAAAACTTGAAACAAGTAAAGCGTTAAAAAGGGAATTCCAAATTTATTGAGTACTGCACCCATTTTTCGAAAAGATAACAATAATGTGAAAAAATATGTGTTTAAAAGGCATTTAATCGATTTAATGGACACGAAATACCCCCATATTGGCCATCTCTGGTTAGTTAACGCTTATCTTTTGAAGCTTATTTTAATTTACGATTCATATAATTGGGAAGAGGTCACCAAGTTCGAAGATCCTAGGGGGCATAGGGTGAGGCCAAGTGAACTTTCGGCTAGGTGGTGGCAACTCAAAAATTTTCGGTCTAGGAAGTAAGTTGCCCCCTCCTCTTGGTGTCCCTGTATTTGGCAAAACCTTTTTGTTGTAGTTTTACATTAAAAGCCGTTTCACTTCGTTTGGAAAAGATTTGAAGTTAAGCCAAATTTTAAAATAATGTCTAAACATTTTTGTGAATATGTTTACATAAAAAGAAATAGAAAGAAAATACGGAAGTAAACCAAACTTTTACACTACAAATGGTCTATAGAAACATTAAAATAACATTTTCTATTTTCCTAAATTTCTTGTTTGTGTCCTGGGCATTAATCTTTTTAACAATTTTAGAGAAAACTCTTTATCGTTAGTTGAGTAGCTTATGAGACAACATCAAAATATATGAAAGGTAATTCAATTTTTCAACAACAACAAAAAATCGAAAAACTAAGACTCAATTATGATAAAAATTTGTGAGAAAATAACTTTTGAAAAATGTCCCTGGAGGTTTGGGAAAGTTTTACCACTTTCGGTACAAATGAGTTTAAAATTTTGGCGATCCATAAAATTAATAATATTGAAATTAGTGACATACCTAATACATTGACATTTTGCTGTTCCCAATTCCACATCAATCACACATTCCTTTCCAGCCCCGCACTTCATTTTACTGCACAGATCTGGAAAACATTTTTGATTTAAAACTTAATAAACTATCTTAACTATGGATATTTTAAACATTTTCAATTTTAACTACATATTTGACTCAATAAATTATAATCTATTAGAATTGTATAATCATTACAAATCCCTGCAATATTCAGAAATTTTCAATACCAGATACTATACTATACTAGATATTTGACATAATTCGTTGTTAACTATGGATTTTAATATATATATATATACCTGGTAATTTATTAATAAAAAGTACTATAATTATCTGGAAAGTGAACTGAAAGAACCGAAAGATTTTATAATATAATGATGTGATAGAAAGCTTTACTAAAACGAGTTTCGAGTTTTTGATAGTTTTACAAAATGTTGAATTATGTGTTCGACTGGACTCACCCTGTTTTGTCTCACTTGTGGCCCCAGAAGTAGTCGCCAAAGAATTAGTTTCTTCATTTGTTTGACTTCTTGATTGTTTTCGATGCTGTTATTCAATAAGTAATCAAATGTTTGGTCCACAAATGCAAAAGTATTACCTTTTTTGCATCAGAATTAGCCAAAAGACAAAGCAATAAAATACAACTCAATATATATTTATTCATATTTTGTTATTTCGATTGTCTGAAGACTCGAGAATTTGTCCACTTTGTGACCACACCCTAAACTTTACAACTTTCACTCTTACAACTTAGACTCTTTCTTTGAGATAAAGAGTGAAACAGATGTAAGACTTGTATGATATGGTATCTTAACTCTGGCTGTTCTCAAAGTTGAAGGAAAGCGTTTAAAATAAACAAAAAGTTCTTTATTTAGCATATTATGCACTCCTTATTCGCTTTCGTTTTCTAATCATATCATTTCTCTAATACTTTTTCAACAAATCTTTTAATTGTAGAAATCTTTAATAACTATCCTTAACAATAAACATAAGAAACGGCTTATGCCGTTCCGTATCCACCACAGGATCGTGGTCAACTTTCGAAAATGCTAAACCATTCGTTTTGATACTATAAACATGGATGGCCAATGAGATAATATTTTGGAATAGACCAGAAAATTGTCCTCGAAATCCGATCAGTTATGAGTCACTTATGAACCCTTCAAAATAACCAGGTTCGTGGTTTGGAGGTATTCGTGGGCCTCAATTAAGTACCAGCGCTTTATTAAGAATACAATCGTGAATCTAAAAGTACTTTTTGTAGAAAGTTTAGGACAGGTTGAGCCGAGGACAGGAAACTCATGTAAGGGCATATCCTACTGATACTCTGAATTTGACTTCAGAATATTTGAATTTTTGAGAAAATCATTTTAGAAAATGCTTTTCTGTTATTTTACAAAGAATTTGTGTTTTATTATTCAAAGATTTGATAGTTTTTTACGTTATATTTCAACGCATTTTAAAGTCAATCAAAAGTTTTATTGATTTATTAAAACAAAATAATATAAACTTTTCTAACATTAATTATGTAAACATTAAGAACTCAAAGGAGAAAATATAAATAAACTAATCGTTATATCGGATTATTTTGATGGGAAAGTTCTCTGTTATCAAATGGTTGTTCTCTAAAATGATTACAACATTGACTTCAAATTCTGGAATTCAAACATTAATTAATAAAATGTTAATATAATTGCAATTCAATTCATTTACCGATTTTAAAATTATTTGTCAGAAGTGAAGGACAGGTGAAAAGTCGCGGAAATATCATATAAATTGGAATAACCACTCCTCGACAGACATTGCCCTCTCCTATTTGAATGTTCTGGATTTCAGTAGCTTTCAAAAGAATAAATCATTCAATTAATTATGTTTTTACCCATACTTTTATATTTTGTCTAATTTTACAAATTAGCCCTCATTTTCAGTTTCAATACATTTTGAATAAAGAGTAAGAAACTCTTCTAAAGAACATTGATATAGGCTCAGGGGCAATAAATATCAACAACTTAGGGCACCGCTTCACTCAAACCCATTAGTAATGGGTTGAATACCTTGAACATTTTAGCCACTTTTTGACCACTATATTCATTGTAATGGGCCATTACAATGAATATAGTGGTCAAAAAGTGGCTAAAATGTTCAAGGTAATACTTCCTAAATATTCTTAATCAATTTGTGGCTTTCTTATTACTTAAATTGTAAGATCATAAAGCTTGCATTGAATGGACGACCATGCAAGTTTTGTTGCTGCGTTATAATAATTGATATAGGTACATATATAAGGTGTATACTAAGTATAACTTTTACGAATAGTCTTTCTGACAACACATTAGGAGTGATAACTCAATAAATAGTAATAAACTGGAAGTTGGGTCAGTGTTCGAGATATACCTACCATCGCGTGCATATCCTTCAGCACAGCCACAAGTTTCGACTCGAACTAACTGTAATTCAATGCTTCTGATGACAGCCTCGCAGTGTTCCACACAAAGCTCTCCACTCAAAGGATCACTAATTTGGCAAAGAGTTGAGTCCAAACGACCACTGATTCGGAATTTTGGAATTTTAGACTTCTTTTTCAAAAAAGAGAGAAATTAATTTTTGACAAAACAAATAAAAGACGAACATCTTTGACATTTTGCAATGACTCCGGAGTAATCAAAAAGTTAACCGTCTTTTCAATAATTGGTTTCAATTGAGTCGGTTTTTGATATTCAACAATGAATTCAACGATCTTTTGCAGGTCTTTGTTAAGCATTGGTCGCCGTATTTCACATTTTATTAAATACTGAAAACAAATAGTTATTGTTTGTTGCATGGTAAGTTTGTTGCATGGTAAGTTTGTTGCATGGTAAGTTTGTTGCATGGTAAGTTTGTTGCATGGTAAGTTTGGGGACAGACCTGAATAGTGATGAATACTCCGTGATATGTTTCATACAACGTTTTACTTCCTTTCGGACGTAGCGGCAATTCAAAGGGTATTTCAGTCTTACCGACGGGTAATTTACCGCTTTTGGCCATTTCTACGTTATAACTGATGAGTGGAATAGGCTTTCAATGAGACATACGATTAATCGGCAAAACATAGATTGTAATTAAAATCAATACTTTGACTGAATTGTAAAAGGCTTCGAAAATGCCGACATTTTTGGAGCTGAGTTGCATGGTGACATTGGCCTCCACTGTGATCACTATCCCCTCGTGTCGCGACTCACTCTTCGATTCAAACACAACCACTCCTTTCAGGTCGTCCTAAAGGCACACATTTTAATCCAAATAAATCAAAGCAGAAATGACTCACTCCTTCACAATAGACTTTGTTGACTCTCTTTAGACGGATGTCCAAAGACATGGCCATCACTTGTTGTGGCAGTGCTTCTAATCTTCAAACAGTTTAATAAACATTAAATGTTTCGCTCAAATCCTCCTCTTTTTTTGCTTTCCTTTTAAATAGCTTTTCAGATACAATGTAACAAATTTGACCACTTATTAAATGTCAACTCAAGTAAGAAAATAATTAAACTCTTTTCACTTAACTTATAATATTAAACGTCTTCAACAATCAAACGAATAATTCTTGAAATAAAATATTGTTCGGATAATAGGTGAGTTCACTGATGCAATTTAATTTTTTTTCTTCCAGTGAAGATTGGCCAGGCTAAATATAAATTTTACAGTGTTATAAAATTGGAATTCAAAATAATCATTTTTGATGAGTGAATCATCAATAGTTTCATAGTTTCGTGCATAATTTATATTGTTCTTGAGTGACATTCAATGGTTAGCTTGTTGAATTGAAAAAATGGCCAAATTAGAAGGTGGTAGAATTGCCAAAATGAGTTTTTAAATGAGGAATTGTCCCCTCATTACAAATGTGGATATGACTCATGTAATGCTTTATATGAATGATATGTTCTTTTGATGTTTATTTTGTGTCATATTTTCAGTTCATTACAACTATTGTTTGTCTTTCACTCAAATCCAATTCAATTAATTATAATTTAGATTAATTTTTGTCAATTTTATTGTCAATGATTGAAAAAAAGTAATTTAAATGGATTTGAAGAGTTTTGAGAGCAAATGGATGTGAATTAGTATGGATTGAGTAAATCAATTGAAAGTCTAATAAATAATTAATTAAAGAAATCAATGAACTGTTTGTGACAAACATTTAGTGCATTGAAACAAAAATAGCCCTAATTTTAGAGCCGTTTATATTTCATTTGATTTTCTTTTTAATAAATATTAGTCTTTTTTTAACAATTGACACCTTTTTGTAAACAACTATTAACTAAACGTATGACTAAACGAAATGTTTAATTAAATTAAAATTTGTGGTCAAATACAATGGAATCGAGTCCTTCGATCACAACATCGCAGGCGTTGGTGTCAGCAGTGAAGAAGCGGATCAGTCCGACTGTAGCCATAAACCCAAGCAGTGATGGACAGCAGTCAGTCAGCAGTGGATCAATGAGTGCGTCGACCAGTGCTCTGGCTTTGAGTCACACGACGGCCAATTCAGAGTTGACTTCTTTGTTTGAATGTCCAGTTTGTTTCGATTATGTATTGCCACCGATTCTTCAATGTCAAAACGGACACCTCGTCTGTCAGACCTGTCGTCAAAAGATCACGTGCTGTCCAACCTGTCGGGTGCCGATTGCGTCTAACATTCGGAACCTACCAATGGAGAAGTTGGCCTCAACAATGACCTTCCCTTGCAAATACAATCAGTCCGGGTGCGCGGCACAACTCCTTTACACCGACAAACCCGATCACGAAGACTCCTGCGAATTCAAGCCCTACTCCTGTCCCTGTCCTGGTATTACATCTTTACATTCTTTTTCTTTGATTTGATTTTAAACATTTTGTTTCCTTTTTTGCAATTTGTTTGCAAAATAAGTGAATCTTTGAAAAAAAAATTAGGTTTAGTTTATTATAACGTCTTTTTCGCCCACTTTTTGCTTTTGTGTTAATGCAATGCAATATTCAAATGATAACCGACTTATTTGACAAACAGGGAGTAGTTGTAAATGGTATGGACCTTTGGAACAGGTTATGCATCATCTAATGCATCAGCACAAGAGCATAACCACACTCCAGGGCGAAGATATTGTCTTCTTGGCCACAGACATCAATCTGAGCGGAGCAGTCGATTGGGTGATGATTCAGTCGTGTTATACCCACCACTTTATGCTTGTGCTGGAAAAGCAGGAGAAGTTCCCTGGACATCAGCAGTTCTTTGCAGTCGTCCAATTGATTGGTTCGCACAAACAGGCAGACAATTTCATATACAGACTCGAACTCAATGGTCATCGCAGACGACTTACATGGGAGGCCACCCCCCGATCCATACATGAAGGCGTTCAGAGTGCGATCAATACCAGCGATTGTCTTGTTTTTGATACACATATCGCACAACTGTTTGCAGACAACGGAAATCTAGGGATTAATGTAACCATAAGTCCCGTTTAGTGTACATAACCTTTGACTCACAATAAATACGAGTTCACGAAATCCGATTCTATTAATGTATATTTTAATCGTTTTTTACTTTAATTTCACTTTAAAATATCCGAAACTATTTAATTGAATGTCATTTTTAGTAACAAAATTCGAAAGCATTGGAAAAATTATGATTTGTCTGAATATTAAAAATAAATTGTTATTAAATGTTATCTATTATACTGAATATATTTCTTTCCTTCGATTTGAATAAAGAAAAAGTTATTTGATAGATTAGAATTCTAAATCAATCACATTTGGAGCTAGCTAACTTATTTTGTATGTAACATCTATTCAGTTAAATAAGTAATTAAACCAAACAATTTAAATGTCCGATTAAAATGTACGCTTGGCACAAGATGTTTTCCAAACCACTAAAAATGGATGGCTAGACCAAGCTTTATTTTGAGATTAGCTGACATTGCTGTCAAAAGCTGACCACAATTAGGTGATGCCAGTGCTGTGCCTATACTTCTCATATTTTATAACTGGATTTTATTTTAAAGAAAATATTTTCGATTCAAATAATATTTCTTTTGGCAGTAATTATATGCAAGTGATTGGAAACAATGTCCGGAATATTATTGAAAGCCATTTCCGTTTGGTTTTGTCTCATGTTTTTATCCTTTTGAATGCCGCCAAACATTATTATTTCGTTCTTAGCGGTCACCAAACTATACAAAATCACTTCTTCCGGCCCTTCATTTACAAAATGGGTTTTTTGGACCCATTTTGCAATATATGTGTCGACGACTTGACTGATGTCCAATACAAACAACTGCATCGGATTTGGAAACAATTCCAAATTAGACTTAATGGTTGCGTTCTTCACCGCCAACGGAGAACAGGTATTTGTTTTGAGTTGACGTAATCGCTGTTCCATTCGGTCGAGTCCTTCCAATTGTCTCTGTCTATTCTTTCTAGAGAATGGACGTAAAGTGCTTTGATTTGATGTTTGAGTCGAAGAAGTAGAGGCGGCCGACATATTGGGACTGGACTGTGCCTCTAACCTTGGAGTTGCACTGTTGTTATGGGCCTCAGAAGCACTCACATATTGACTCCGAACTGACGGCTTTCGAAAAATGTTTCCATCCTTACACTGAACGGAACGCACTTTTTGTCCGGCGCTCAATACAACCACAAAGTGTCCAATCTTTGAAATCAAATGAATATAAGATCAAATAGAAGCAATTGTGAGTATACTTTGCAGGCCGGGTGGAAACTGATGGACGGCCCCACTGCTGAGTCTTTGTTGATTATATCGATTGGTCTCCACTGCCATTCATTTATTGGATTTTCAGGTATACAAAGCATCCAAATATCACTGAAAAGCATATTAGGACCTCCGGAGCCGCCGACTATAAGTATGTGTCTGTCATCGACTACGACTTGTGAGTGTCCGTATCGGGGAAGTGGTTTCAGTTGAGAAGTCTTCTGTTTGTGCCAAACAAAGTCACACAAATTCAAAATCCAGATATCATTAGAACTGGAAAATGGAGACGAAGTGTTGACTTCGCTCTGAAGACCACCGAATACTATCATTTGGTTCCCAATAATAGACGCCGAGTGACCAGCAATTGCTGGACAGTAAGAGCGCGGAACCACTGATTTCCATCTGTCAGTAATGGTATCAAACAAATGGATGTGACTGAAGATTCTCCACTCTTGATGTATAGGATATGGCGAGGAATGAGTCCAACCCCCGAATAAAATTAAGTTATTTTTATACTCGACCAGAGAAGCACAGGCTTTAGGTGACGGAAATGTTCCCGTGGCTATGGGTCTGATCCAAGTTCTTGAGCAAAGGTCGAAACGCCACAAATCATTGAATGTAGTGTTGGCTATAGTACAGCCCCCGAACACATACATCGAGTCCCCGACACAACACGCGCTATGAGAATATCGAGGAGATATCGACGGTCCTGAAGATGGCCACAAATGAGACCATTGGATCGACTGATTCATCAAACTTTTGGTAAAATCGCGACGGAGTTTGTCTATCGTTGCTATCAATGGAAACATTCATAAGAAATGAGGCTAACATTTGACGCCATTTCAATACCGATTACAGATAATCGCCACGACTTCGACACTAATTTACAATCAATCAGTTCCTTATAGGGAGACAAATGACTCAAAATATATTCAAAGACAACATATGGTAAGTCATCGATTGACGCATCGCTTGTCTGATCATCACTTCCATTGTCACTAATCTCGAAATTGCCTTCAATTTCGCACATCATTTAAAAACAGATCAAATAAATGACTATTAATTAGTAATAGATTTGAATCGTTTATAATGTTTGACAAGAAATTGATTTTATATAGAAATCCGTTAAAAAGGAAACAATTAAATGAATTGTCGAAAAATTGAGTCAAACGTTTTGTAAACAAACAGAAGAGTTTTGTGTCGACACTTGTGATTGGCTCAGACTATCCCTCTATGGCGGAGACTATCCCTCTATCCTATGGCAGACTCTATTCACACATTATATAAACAAATGACTCAATCATTTAAAAGGTCTCCACTTTTCAGACCACTGTTCTTCCTATTCCCATTATTATAACCTTGGATAGAATATTGCCAATTATTTACATAGTAGTGCAAAAACTTCTCTGTTGAATGGTTGTTGCCTTTTTTAGATTGCTTCTTAGTAATATCGTTCTAAAATATCGCTCTTCATATTTTCAAAAATATTACATCCATTTAGATAATTAACATGCAAATTAAAGGAACAAATCATAGATCTATTTTAGTTTTGTGTTTATTTGGTTTATAGAATTATTCAAAACTGTCTATTGTTTAAAATTTAATCAAAAATTAGACTAAGGAGCACTTCCCCAGTTACACTTGACCACCCTGGTCGTGAGAACACATTATATTAAATTAACAAGTTATAAAAACTCACTTTTTTCAAGATTGTGTTATCATTTACTAATGATTATTATTAGTCCAAGACTAGTTTCGATAGATTTCTATCGATCTTGATCACTTGGCTTATGATCACTAAATAGAGAGAGACGAGTCGAAACTAGCCTTGGACTAATAATAATCATTAGTAAATGATAACACAATCGTGAAAAAGTGAGTTTCTATAACTTATTAATTTAATATTGCTTATATAATTGTTTCCCATTTTCATCTCTTCAACATTGTACAGAGTCTTTGTCTTTTCAATGCTTATGGTAGTGAAGGAATATTTTCAATTTATTCTAAGTTATAGGGACTCAAACTCATATAAAAACTCATAGCAAAGCACAAAAATGTAATGCACCCGAAGGGAACTTAACTCTAAGTTTTGTTTATATTGAAATTATAAAATACCTTGTACATAATAAATCTTATATACTGATAAATTATATTGATAAGGAATCAGGGATTACCGCTAGGTGGCGCTAAATTGTTAATCGAAATGATATATGGTTTTGGGCTTCCGTTCTGATTACTATTTTTTATCGAAAAGCTAATAAATGAATAGTTTTCAAAATGTTATACCGAAAATTTGAACGGTTTCGTCCTTATTTGGACTCTTCAGTAATGCATAGATTAATAGGAGTCGACCGATCGGCTCCAGAATCGGCCGCACAAATGCCTAACATAGAATAGCCTAAAATATTAACTATAACTTATAAATTATAACCCATCAAGAGTATGATAACATTTTAACATTTTGAAGATTTCCATTTACCGCTGGTTTAAATACTAAAAGAATCTTTTTTATTTTAAACCATTCTTTAAGTATGCAATGGTGGCTGAAGGGACCTCTCGGGTTAAATGTCCAAAAGGGGCGTTCCGTGGGCCGTAGCGGTCCTAATTATGTCCTCCCGAAGGTCTTGTTCCTCCACCTCGCTCGGCAGTGAGAGCGAAGACTTCAAGATGTCCCACGAATTGATC
>JAQIWP010000927.1:0-18715 GCA_034695525.1 Euzetes globulus | reverse complement strand
CTCTTGCATTCCAACGTCTTTTGCTTCGATGCCTTAGATTTACACCAAATCTGATTTTAAATCAAAAACTAATTGCTTTAAAATTACATTTTTTACACCAAAAATGCTATTTCTTAGGAAAAGCACAGAATAATAGGCATTTCCTGCACTTAATCTCATATTTGTTAAAATCGATAGTCAGATAATGTGATCCATACTTTCAATGAGTAGATGTCATGTACAATGGGTATTTCTCATTTGATGGTTGACTCAATTCCTCAATAAAAACCTATTTTACATCTATTATAGTGAAGAATAAATTATTTTGAATTCTCTGTCAAATGATATGATAATAAAAGATTGTTTTCAAATAAATAAATGGCATTTATTAGCGACAAAAACATATGTAAAACTGTTGACACTTATTATAATAAAAATGATATCAATTTGATGGTTAACTGCGAGTAAATGTAAATTTGTCTGTCAATGGATGTGAAGCCCATTGGAAGCGGTAATGCCAGTCATTATTTGCTTTTCTAAACCAATATTTGTAGGGAAAGCCATCATATGTTTGATTGAATTAATGGTTATGTAATTATAGCCATTCATTGGCTAACAATTTGTTTAGACTTTGAGTCTATTGACAGACAAGACTTCTCGCAAATCATATGCAAAACAAATTGAGTAAACATTTGTCGGTTTCTCAAAGTCTAACCAAAGGAACCAACAGATCGCCGATAATATCAATGAAAACACCGAATGTAACGCCTCTGGGGTTAGGATCTGGTTATGACATCAGTTAATTGACTCGATCTAACGGTTACGCCTCTAATCAAGATAATGATCGGCAGAAAGGTAGTGATCAAACAGTTGCCATTAATAGACTCGACCGTTAAGTGGAAGGAGTTTAGTTTGGGAGCCTTTTCACCACTTATCTCATCCCCTAATCATAAGTCCTCCTGCAGGTCACGTCACAGCATTACTCAATAATTGGACAATGACGTCATGGCTGTTTGGCATGGCTCTGGGCTTATGCTCAGCAGCTCTGGTCTCCTATTGGCCAACAAGTTCATTGTCAGCAGGAGAGTCACTCCCCCTTCAATTTGCAACGACCTGAGAATGAGCGCCATTTGGCCCAATCCAAGCACAATCCAAACACAAACCAAACACAAACCAAACTGAGCAATGATTCACTCAAACCGCGACAAACCATCACATTTGATGCCAAAACATAGTCTTTGATCGGTTTTAGGCAAAATTCGGACAAATTGGCAATTAATTGGTCAGAAAAGAGTTAGGCTGAGAGGGGGGTAATTAGTGCTGAGCTGAGAGGCTATTGGCCGCCATATTTTATACACCATTTTTTATATGCACACAAATGCAGAGAAAAGAAATGGTTTTCATCAAAGACTCACACAATCCACACAATGATCACTCTATACGTCATTATTGTCACAGTTTAACACAATTACACTATACATGCATTTCATATGCATTTGAACGCCAATTAAACACTATTTTAGCCTTAATTTAATAGTTTGATTGTTTGTTTAGGATTAAAATCAATTGAAATATGTGGTGAAGAGTGTTTAGTGGTGATGTGAACTGTTGAGAAGTAGAATGAAGTTGGTCTTGTGTGTCAGGCATGTTTTTGTTTCGCAAGATTTTGTTTTGACGCATATATAGATTGTGTGCACAAAATATTGATTTATTGTTTGTCTTTAAATATTTTCATTATCTTCGGTTAAACACTGTGTCAGCTGTTGGACTCATTTTTCATGAAAGTTTATCTTGATCACACCATCAAAACTGACCTCAACCATATTGGATGGTAGGATTACAATCTAATCAATTTAAATCAAGGATGTGCAAGGTCTTCCACTTGATCTGGTTTTTAGGTCAAGTTTGGCCAACAATTTAGTAATTGTCTGAAGGATTGTTTTGTTGTTAACTGGAAATAGGGGTTCAGTGAAAGGGAGGGAAATGAGATGCGGTACTAATCGTGCAAAACAGTGATCGACACAAAAATCGCTGATTTTATGATTTGGTGGAAAACATGACTTTCACATTCAATTCATTAAAATCATGTGATTTATTACTTTTTGCACTTTTATCACCAAATTTATTGCATTTCTCTCTAATTTTATACATTGACTCAAAATTTGAATTTCTCCGAACCCCTGACTCTGTGTCCAAATTTGGACATTGATTCCAAAGAGATGAGGAATGTTGAGGTCAATAAGCCCTTTATGCCGAACCCAATGCACATCTTTGGCTTAATTGAATTGAATTAATTGAATGCTTGACTAACTGACAATGACTGACCCCTAGTCGTGGCAGTGATGGACGATGGAGGCCGATGTCTTCTTGATGTCATCGATGACCCCCAACTCTTGCAATCATTTCTTGAGAACACAAACGGAGCCATTGAACGTCTTGAAGGGGGAGTGAACCCTAATGTCGAGAACCCGTCGCACAAAACGTTAGCGACAGTTAAACCAATCGACTCGACTACCGGTGCGACTAAACTCGTCGCTAATATTCCATCGATGGCTTCTTTAGTCTCTGAATCCAAACAAACTTTGGATCAGTTGACCGCTTACGGTGGCAACGGTTCATCCCTTCTGACTATCAACAAACAATCTTCTGGACAATTTATTTTTGACGACAAGCAAATGTTGAATATGGTTTCTTCCTCTGTTGGTCTGATCCCCTTTTCTGCGCTGTCCAGTGCTGGAACAGCCTCCATATCTATAGCACAGCCAGCCTTAACCACTTTAACCAGTACTACACCAATTGGACAAATCACGTCGACAGTTCCCTTGCGAGCACCGGGTCCAACATGGCCGCCCACTTCTTTCCAAATAGCGGGTTCTCGCGGTGGCGGTACAATGACTGTGCAACTGCCACAACAACTCCAACAACTCATAGTACAGCCAACGGGAATGGCTACAGGTCCCGGTCTGCAACAGCTGTTGCTGACGGCTCCCCGTCAGGGCGGTCATCATGCACAACAACTGACAGGTGGTATACAACCGGGACAGTTGGTCCAAATAATACAGACCCCTAACGGACCACAAATTTTGCAAACAAATCCGAGTGCAGCCCTTCAGACAATTGTGAGTTCCGGGACTACAACCAAAACTTCAACGACGCCGTCGTCTTCACGTTCTAACAAACAAATCCTTCCAAAACCTCCCGGTTCTGGTGTGTCTGCCAGTAATGCCGTTACGACAAACAGTGTGAACAAATGCGGACAACAATTGACTCAACAAAACACTCTAAAAGTCATAAATAGTTTGCCTCCGAATATGACACAAATACCAACGAGTGGTGCCACAGCTCCTACACAGCAAATATTAATAGGACCCGGAGGGCAACCGGCTGGCATGTTAGCCGGACATCAGGGCACCTTTCTGTTAAATCACATGATTCCAGGTTTGGGATCGCAACCGATTCTTATTCAACAGAATATCGGGAATGTTCCCAATTCTGTTCAATTGACTCTTCGTCCCCAATCGCACGGCTCCCCTGTCGTTGCAATGAGTAATGGTCTGACGGCCTCTGACCAAAATGCAGGACTCATTAATGCTTTGACGGGTCAATCGGCTAACAATATGTCAAAACAGACGCCCTCCCAATCACCACAACCTCAGACTTTTGTGATACCGAATCATTCGACGTCTGTGACCACTGCTTCGCCAGGAGTCGTGATGACTAGTGCTGGCAGACCGACGCCTAATATCATTCTAACGCGCCCGCCCTCATTCGGAGCGTCCCATCAGTCAACGCCAACTGTGCCCACTGGTCAACAGTTCCTTCAGTTGCAAACACCGAACGGTCCGGTGTTAGTGGCGCTGCCGACTCAAACCCAGCTGTTGTCACAGCCACACATGTCTAACAACACACAGCCTACTCATGGCATCCAATTGGGAAACACTATGTTTCCTATCGGAGCGCCACAGCTGACTAGTAACCTGAACACAAGTCTTCAGGCAAGTGCACATCCGGCTCTTCATGCTCTCCTCACGGACAATGCCAACGGCCAAACAGTTCTTCAGACATCTGTTCCATCAGTCGCCACATCGAATACAGTGATCATCACATCTCAGCCCCAAATCATAACCAGACCTCAACTTCAACAGCAATCAAAACCATCGGTCAATTTGGCCGAACTTCTCAAAGAGCACGGAATTTTGCCAGAATCCAGTCCCCCCTCTTCCCCGACCAATAACTCAGTGACTGATCTGAACAATAGTTCTATTCATCCGGAGCTCATTCAGACAACGCCAACATCGCAGCAAACTGTTCTAATGCTGCCGTCAGGTCCTAACCAGCACCCTAATATTGTTTTGACTCAAAATTCAGTGGCACAGGCAGCTCCACCACAACTGAGGCTAGCATTAGGGCCCGACGGAAGTGTAATTCTTCAGCCGCACATCACAACAAATGCAGTTCAGCCACAAATTCAGTCACAATTCATCTCGAATTCAAATAACTTGAAATATAGTGACTCTTTAAAAGACTCGAGTGGTTTGGGTTCTTCTCAACCCTCTCCAGACTCGACAACCCCTAGCATAGACACAGCGGCCACTACATCCGCGACCAGTTCTACGACTACGACTACGTCGACGGCGCCAACAGTGACCGGTCAGAACACTTCTGCCTTATTAGACCAACTGAACACCGGTCCGGCCGTCAAAGTTCCCGATTTAGTGGCCTCTTTGGGTCTTTCCAACGGTTCTTCAACTCCAATGACAACAAGTGAAGAGACGAAACCGATGGCATCGCAAACAGCTTTAATTCCATTAACGGTTCAGAATATAAATAAATCGATAGAACAGCAAAAGCAGACAATTTTGACGATACCTGTGCAGAGTGGAGACAATGTTGTTCCCAATGTCTCCAATGGATCTTCCAATGCTGTGATCAGAATCGGTAGCTGTGATAATATTCCGACTTCATTAGTGTTGACCACAACACCTACAACTGTGTTCACTAGTCCTCCAAAGGCCCAAATGACTGATCCATTGAGTGGAGGCCCTCCTCTCAGTGCCAGTCCATCCAACAATAATAATAGTGTAGGTGTCAACGGAACGGCCACTACTGTAATCGAACAGAATGGAGTGCCTATGGTTCAGGTTAGTCCTAACAATCAAGAGTTCTTACAACGACTGGAGACTCAGCTCAAGAGTCTCTCGTCATTGAAGTCACCGACGAATCAACAGAAAGAACTTCTGCAGGAAATGCTGTCTTTGAAGCAGAAGATGAATCAGGCCCGACATCTCAAGACCAATGCTCCTGAAGACCAAAAGCTTGTTCTGACCACAACCTCATCCATCATTGTTTCGCCACAAACTCAACAATTACTGCAGACGACTGCACCCACACATCAACTGCAACAACAGAATCAAAGCCAAGTTGAGGTCCAGACCCAACAAACACCACAAAATGTGCATTTAGTGAATCTACTTAAACAAACCCCTGTCCAGACATCTCAACAGATCCGACTGGTGACTTCTGCGAACACAGCACCTGTCAACGGTACGGCCACTATTCAAGTGGGAAACCAACTGATAACGTTCACAACTCCGGCCAAACAACAGTTGCAAAATTTGAAATCCATTGCAAACAATCAAAATCAACAAACAGTTATTAAGGTATTTGTTTTCAATTATTGACCACAACTTAATTATTGTGTTAATAGCCACAGACTCCTGGGTCAACCCCCTCTATGATTCTTCGATTGCATGGACCAACACCAACAACTACTTCAACATTCGTTACCACTTCGACAACAACTAAGACATCAATAATAAAGAATGACTTGCACTTAGACAAAGACAGACGAAATGCAAAGATTCTTAAAGCGTTAGAATCATTCGAATTACTATCGATGACAACAAATACTAACTTTAAATTTGATTTTCATAGTATTCAACAACAACTGACAGTTGACCAAAACGCTGCCCTCAAACCCGACACTAAGAGACCGTTCAGTTCAAGAGACGACGCCTGCAAGAGATTACTTCGTTATCACGTTTTCAACTCTCCAACGATGACTGTCGAAGACATGTCTAAAAGTATTGTGGTTTTAATTTGTAAAAGAGTATTAATTGTTTGATTATAATGATTAGGTGATCAGTTGTTTGAAAAGATTTCTCGCCATTTGTTGTATAAAAAGCGGCAGTTATTCGATAAATTTAGGGTTTTATTGTTGAAGCAGAGTATGGTAAGTGTCGCTCATTCTTCAGCTTACGCTCTAATCTTATCCTATGTATTACAGAAAGAGACGCCGTCTTCAGAACACGTTATGATCGACAGAATGTTTATAAACGACGAAACAAATTCTCTTAAAACAGACAAAGAAGTTGTAGCCGAAGGGAAAGGTATACCATTTTTGTTGATCAATTTGAATCTTGAACTAACCGTTAAATTAATTGATTCAGTGCTAAACCTTCCTCCACCGCCTGCTTCCTGGTATCAAATGCTTCGATCTTCTCTTGAAGAAGAAGAGCAAAAACTTTTCATAAATAGGAAAAGAAAGTCTTCGATAGGAAGCGATGACGAATACAGCTCTCAGAACAATCAAATGAGAAGACACGAAGAACCTGTAGACGATTCTGACGATTCTGAAGATGAAGAAGAAGACAGTGATGACGAAGATATAGAAGAAAAAGACGAAACGATTACGAATTTTTTACAGTCGAGACCAGAAACGAATTTAGAAAATGTCGGACACTATTACGATAATCTTCATAATAATCTTCACGTTCAGAATGGGTCCCGAATCGACAGTCAAAATCACGTGCCTTTAAATAGTTATGTCGACCCAATCCAACAGCACAATGATCTCGAATTATATTCTGATATGAATGGAGACACCGGTTCTGAAGACTGGACTCAATCGATTCTGAATAACTCTTCTGCCAATCGAAGAATTTCATGGAATCATAGGTTCGGTGTCGGAGAAACGGAAGCAGCCGTTGCTGTCGAATCCATACTGAATGCCGACGAAGACGACGAACCGGATATGTCTGTCGACCTCTCAGGTATAGAAGGTCTCGACGATACTCTCGAAGATGACAATGAAGAGGACGACGACGACGACGATGATGATGAAGATGACGATGAAGACGATGAGGAAGAAGATGATGTGAATGGGTATGCGATGGCAGGCGATGGTCATCAGCACCAGCAGCACGTGGACGTACAAATGCAGTGCGCGATCAAAAGCATTTTGGATATGCCTTCCGTCGCATCCCATCCCTCTCACAACAATTCGTATGCATTTCATTCTCATAACTCGCATCCATCACTTCATCCACATATGAATGACTACCGAAATATGGATTATTCGCATATTCCTAATATTCATGACCAGCGCCGCGACATTCTTCGTTCATATGGCGGCCAACATCCGACGGGAGTCAATGACCCTATTCTTGACGAAGCCGTTAAGAGTATCCTTTCGTGAGATGTACTTATTTGTGGCAAAACTCTATTTAATCACTTCATTGATAATGTCTTGTGATCTAACGGTCACTACTTTTATGAATATTTTTTCCATCACTTCTCAATTCTTCGCTCTATTTAACGATTATTTTCAGAAAACTTATTTAAGAACCGAAACTCTAAAAAAAGATTCGAATATTTGACTTCAGAACCAATTGTTGATCGGTTTATTTGATTTGAATCTAAACAATTTAGTGCCTAAACCCCCTTCAATATGAACAGAAAATCAGAGCAATTCCATTCAATTGCCATTTAATTGCTTACAAACTTTTGATTTGAGTGTTATTTACATTTAAAATGATTTTAAATATTTACTCAATATTTCTGTTGAATTATATTTCAATTTTAAGTACAAATTATTGTTTTTAAATACAAAACATTATTTCATTTGTGAGCACTTATCGGATCAATTGAGAATACCTCTGAATGTTATACAAGTTTTCTTATCATTTTTTAGGTCTGACCATCACTTTTGCCTCTAATATGAAGTCTATTTTTAGAGTTTAATTTGAAAATTGCTTTAATTTTCAAAGAAAATCAACTTTTGTTTAACATTTATATTATTTTATTGAAATAATGTTCAGAACATATAAATTGATTGAAAAATCATTTATTTTCCCACAAATAGCACTTTCGAGTTATTATTATTATTATTATTATTATTATATATTTTTTCGTTTAAACATTTCTGTGATTCATTTTTATGTAAAAAATGTATTTAAATCATATGTAAGTTAAGACAAAATTATGACATTTTTTGTGTCGTTATTGTAATGTAAAAATTGATTTTTTAAAAATTCTAATGAAATGAAAATTTAAAAAAGTTTTCACAACTTATTAGCGCCTCATCTGATCTGTTATTATATTATAATTACAGTTAATATAATCATTTGACACAAACATTACTTTAATTTGATTATTGAATTATTTTTTGTTTCACACAATTCTTACATAACTCTGAATTGAGTGCAAACTGCTATCAAACTAATGCTCTCCTCTCAGGGCTTAAGTCTGTTCACAACAAATCGGATACACAATAAGACCGCAACAAAAAACAATCGCATGTATTATGAATTCATTTCATAATCGATTCACCCCTTCATTATTCATATAAAATATATAAAGAATTGTAGATTAAATTTAAATCCGTTGTGAAAACCGGTAGTTATTATATATGATTATAAAAAAATACTGAAAATTATTTGATTGTGAGTATGAAAAAAGCTTAAAAATATTTTTAATAATAAAGTCAAAAAATTTTGTTGAACTTATTTTTACGCTATTTTTAATGACAGGAACACAAATGTTAATAACACTACTAATGTGCGACTTATCTCTGATAGGGTAAGCTTTAAAATTGAATTTTTGAAAAATTCCAAGAAGTTATCGATCGATTCTTTGTTTCAAAAAGAGACGAATGGAAGCGCTGTCCTCTCTATTATTGTTTGGAACCTTAAGATAGGCTCAACTAATGAAAAGTCAGAATCGCTTAACATTGACATTGAAAACAAGAATATTCTTGAAGTCAATGAAAGAAATGTTTATTTTCTTAATTTTTTTGTCTTACAATAAATATTTTTGTGATTAAATAATTAATTTTTATAGAAATTCAAATGAAGAGTAAAACATTGATTCTAGTGATAAGTTTATCATTAAATTTGTGCCAAGTATTAGGCATTCAAGTCAAAATTTTACCCCTTTCTACTTGTGATAACAGAACTCAATGCCATTTTCCGAGCACCCGATGTAATAAAAATTTCAAATGGTGTGAATGTCGTCCAAAATATCCGATTGCTTTAATAAAGTTAAGTGTTTGTCTCGAATATCGCAATTTAGGACAGGAATGTCTGATCTCAAAGCAATGCAGTCAAACAGAAAGTAGCATCTGTTTCAATTCTGATGGCAAACAAATTGATTCGGTTGACAATAAGTTAGTCAATGAGTACTTTCGACAATTGAGACGTAATCATAATTTTAATGACAACCACAACAATGGTTTGGGTCAATGCAAATGCAAGAAAGGCTATAAGCAAGTGGCTGGCAGTCGGTGCTATCGAACTACTTTTAGTAACATGACATGTGAAGGGGCATTCGAATGTTTGGATATTGTAAATCATTAAATTTATTGTTTTGTAATACTATTCATCTAATTATAATCTATTGGATAGGATCTAAACTCCCACTGCGATAAGAAGAGCAAACGGTGCTATTGTGACCCAGGGTATGTTTTCGACAATGACAAAAGCGAGTGCAGGATTATTGCAAAAAAGTTGGGCGATATCTGTCAAATGCATTTCGAGTGCGATAACTGGGATCAGAATATGGAGTGCCGTAATTTGCAGTGTTTTTGTACGAAAGGCTATGATTTCGATATTATTACTCAGAGATGTAAACCATCTGAACATAAGAACAGACCAATCGATTCTAAGTATCAACTGTGTAACTATGGGTACCGATGGGATGACCAGACCGGTGAATGCGAACGTGAATGGCGACCATACGACGTAAGGCCCGGTGACTATCGATTCTTTTCTGTGGATAAGTTGTTGGAGACTATAGTTATTGTGATATTCTGTTTCGTTACGATTGCATTTCTGCGCTTTTGGCGCTATATTCTGCCCCAAAATATTATCTCCGAATCACAAACCGGAATGTTTTCAGACTTTAGTCACACAAATAGAGTGCAAAGACGTAGAGGCAGTCGTTCCAACTCAATGTCCAGAAGGGGGCGAGTGATTCAGCTCAGAGTCAACTTAGATTCACCTGAACCCGAAAATTTATTAAATGAACCATTTGTTGCCCTCCCTCTGTCGGTCTCACATTCTTCATTGCCAACCTATGAGTCGGCCAGTGCTACCGTACCCATGATTGACAGCCATCCACCACCTTATAGTGACGAACCGCCCACTTATGAGGAAGCGCTGACCCTGTTCCAAACATCAAAATTATAAATAAATATACATTAAAATAATATAAATATTAGCCGTCATGACGAGGGGTTAGCCGTTTTCGTTAGACATAAATCCATCTATAAAACAGGGGTCATCATAGAGGGTATAGTAAGTATACCCCCTGAGGTCGAGATTTTGCAAAAATACCCCCCCCCCCCAAACACAGAGAAACCGACTCCATGAAGCGCGGCGACCATTTTTTCTCGACATTTCCCGCCATTTTGTCAGCCATTTTCGGTAATTTTACCAATTAAACTGTATTTAAACTGAATTAGAAGCAATTTAAACTAAATTAAGCTTAATTTAACTGGATTTAGGCAGGAATAAGAAACAAAATGGCCGTTTCCGGCGTTACTTCCAGTCGCTATCTTGGAAAAATACCCTCTCCTTGTACCCCCTTAGGTCTCGGACCTTGGCGACCCCTGCTATAAAGCGAAAAAGTGTCAAAAATTTTTATGATTGACAGCCGGTCATCCACTTAATTTTAAACATTGATAGTCGGTTTAAGTTGTGTTCAAAAGGTCTAAGTTGAGAATAATATTTTCCCGCCATCTTTAATTTCTTTAAAATAGCTTCAAATGACGTTAATTTTTGACTATTTTTAACAGTTTAACTAAAACAGTTAAATATAGATTAAATATATTTTTTACCGAGTTATCAACTATTTTCCGGGAAAAGTGGCTATAATTAGCGGCCATTTTTAATATAAAAATTACCTAAACAGGGGTCCTAGTCAATTAGTTTATTAGCTAATTAAATAATTATTTGTAACCCTTTATGAGCTTCAAAATGAACAGTTGAATTGTTGCTGGAATCTTATTTTTGAATCAATTTGGAGTAATTTTCTTACAGTTCTGCACTCAACTGTACTGAACTGTAAGAACTGTCTAATAAAGCCTGATGTCAATGAGTCTAATTATTGGAAACCATTGATCTCGAAGATCATCCCGGGCTTTGGGGGCTAAGGGTCTATGTATTCTCTTCTTTCCGCCATCTTTAATTTCTTTAAATAGTTTTAAATTAAATTGACCTAAACACATTTAAATTTAGATTAACCCGCTTAAATCCAATTCCCAAAATCATATTTCACTTAAAACTCGTTTGAAAGCATCCATTTTTAAGGTTTTATCTTTTATTTTGGAAAAATATTTCTGTAAATGTGATGAGAAAGCGATTTAATTTAAATACATTTATATTAATAGCGAAAGATTTTCAAAAATATATTTTAAACAAATTAAATATTTTATTGTAAATTTATAAAAGCTAGTTGATCAAGGTATGATTAGAGCCATTCAAATGGTCAAGACAGAAAAAGAGCCCTTTCCTAATCATTCTTTATCAATTCTCATCATTCTCAAAATCTTGAGTTTGGAGTTTAAAATGAAATAATTTTTGTTAGTTTAGATTTTAAAAATACATTTTAGAGTAATAGAAAAAATAAACAAGAGTACTCTTGCAAAATATTTTTACATCAAACTAATACTTCTTTAATTAGTTTTAAACTTGCAAGGGGTCTCGAATGGGTCTTGAATGGCACTTAACAAATGAAAAATTCAAACTATTCTTTATTTATAGAAAGTTCGCCTCAAAGTCAGAACTATATATTTGCTTGAATTTTCTCCTTAATTAATTAATACATTAATTTTAATTGACATACAATTAATATATTTTGTTCGATTGAATAATTGAAAGGAAACCGAAGCAAAATATGTCAAAACTGTATTTTTCACCGAATGTTTTACTTTAAGGTCACAGCTTTTCGATGCAATTATTTAATTAAATATGTTTTTAAGCATTGATTGACAATAAAAACAGTTCTAAAATTTCTATTGTTTCACTTTTTTATGTCTTTAAGGAATAGATTAGGAATTAATCAATTGATTAAAATATGATTCGAATTATTCTTAACTATAATTGAAAGCATAGAAATTGTGTCGAGATTTCATTAATTTTTATCATTTGGTATAGGAATATACTAAAAGAATTTGCAAAGTTTAGTCAGTGATGAGCACCGACTGAGAAGCCGTTTGTATTTCTATTCCATTTTGTTTTGATTGTCGGTATCGCGGATTTTCCAAAGGCTTTTTTGGCGGACTGTCTATAGGTTTTGGGGATATTCTGTTATTGTCTTCTCTTTTCTTCTGAACAAAGAAGACGAGCATAATTCCGAAGACTAGAACTCCCATAAGGCACGCAACGAATACTCCAATCACATAATCAGCACTAATCCCGGCCACAGTTCGCAAAACAGCAAATGTCGACAGATGTCCTGACCAACAGCCAGCCTTATTGTAAACTATGCCGAGAGGCCAGACGTCATCAACTTTCCATGTCTTGTAATTTTCATCGTAGTAATGGCAGAGTGTTATCATTTCAGAGCCGCCTTCACTGGCGTTGCCGGTTATGGTCACATGAAATTTTGCGGCCTTCCGGTGTCCGCGCACTACTTGCTCTTTACCACTGTTAGGGGCGTGCACTGACAAATCAACGATAGGCGACAATCTGTGAGATTCTTCTTTGTCCGGATACGGACTTTCATTGGGATATATGGTCACAGAAAAGACAACACTCCGACAGAGCATTTGTTGTTCACAATTCCAAGAATGGCTGTAATTAGTCTTTATTTCTTCACCAAAATTGATTTTTGCTTCGACTGTTGTGTTTGGGGTCATTTTGGCCTTAATATTGTGGTCGTGCACTCTATGGGTGTGTATTATTTCAGTGATTGCGTTATCGATTTCATGTCCATTGATTACTGAATGACTGGTCAGTCTGAGAGTCGTACCCAAAGGTGTTTGAGAGGCGGCCACAGCTTTTATTTCTCTGAAAGTGCTTCTGATATCTTTTAATAAATTTTCATCGAAAGTAAAATTATGTCGTTTTTGATATTCTGTTCTGAGGAATGACTTCATAAGATTAGAGTAAAGGCTTTTAATTGTTTCAATTTTCGGCAAAGTTTTTAAAGCAAAGGCTTTTTGTGTGTATTTCTGTATTAATGCCAATAACTTGCGTTTTGTCAAAGTATCAGAAGTGATGAGCAAACCATTGCTGAGAGTACTGTACACCACTGCTAAGTGGCCTTCAGTCAGAATCTGATTTGTCAGCTCCAGAGCATGTCGTGAGTACTCTATTGAGTCGTTGATTACTTTGTCGGTTAGCGGCTCTGCCATTGATTGCTGTTTAATGAGAACAGTTCCCAAAGTAGATAAGGCTGCGATCGAGTCACCCGATGTATGATATCTTTTGGCGATTTTCAACAAATCACTTACGGCTGAGCTTTCATTAGCGGTCTGTTCGATGGTTACCGACGCCGAGTAATAGAAATGACAATTTCCAAAGCGATCACATACTTGTACTGCAAATCTGGCGATTCGGTTCGCATCTATAATAGGTGTTCCCATAAACTTAATAACACTTGAGAATTGTGGCACTGATAAAGGCATTGGATTAGCCAGGCTTTCGTCCGCTAAAAAGAGCTGGTAAGTTAGGGGAGCTGCATTTGGTGGAGTATTACATTTCTCAACATTCGCCAAACTCTGGTATTTCACAAAATAAACATTTAATAAATGAAGAGTAAAATAAAAATTCTCACTAAAGTGTATTCAGTGAAGTGCTCCACAGTTAGCTCACACATGGATACGCTCTGGACTGCCATCAAAGAGGTATCGGCATCACTGCAGAGTTCATTTGCATTGCAAGCAATCAATTTGATGACATACCCACCAAATGCATAGATTTGCGCTGAAATTAATGCAAACTATATTTTAATGAAAATTCATAGAATAAGAAAGATATACATTCGGGTAAATATAGTTCTGTATGGGTTTCGTCTCCGATTTCTTCTGTACTCCAATTCATGTCAAAGAGTCCGTTGGGAGCCTCCCATCGGATAGATTTTATCAGTTTATTAGGTCTAACTATTCCTTTAACAGTGATTGGTGTGTGTTCTGGAACCAAATGAGTGGATAGGCGAGGATTGAAGGGAACTGGATGTTTCCCTTTAATATAAAGGGGTCCAACAAATACTTGAGGAGCTGGACCTTCAATAACTTTTATTGAAGTGTATTCTGTTTCAGAGAATACTTTTCTATCGTTTTTATCGAACACTTGAAGACCGAACCAATACTTGCGATTCGGTTGAAATGAAGTCGAATCCAATTCGAGCTCTGATTGCCTTTGAAGTCGTCTATCGATAAGTAAAGTATCCTTTCTATTGGTTTGATTGGAAGCACCGAAATTGTGATAACAAGGCTGAGCTGTTTGGCTGTCGTGACAACTCCACTGATATACCAGACCTCGCGACGATCTCGAGCTCTTAGACGATAGTTTAAATGATCCGCTTTTTGAACCGATAGTTATTTTGGTGGAGCCTTTGGCTATACTGGCTTTTAGGGGAGCCTTAGATGAGACAAATGTGAATCGGGCGCCACTCGTCTCGTTATATCGATGGCCTAAAAAGGCGTTTAAATATATGTCAACCGCTTTATCGATGGGAACTGAATTCGGTTTGACTTCGAAGGAAATGGAATGTCTCTTATTTGAGTTATTCAATGGGAACAGTATTTGGGGGTCAGTCACTTTCCAGAACAGTATTACTTTCTAAATGAAAAAAATATATATGAATAGAATAATGAATGAATAGTCAACAAAATTAATGGTTTACCTGAACCGGGAAAACACATTCTGGAACTGAAACATCTGCTAATAGGATGATATCCTGATCTGAATACAAAGGGGTCGACTGGAGTAATCTTGTGTGATATATTGACACAATTGGGGAATCATAGCTCAATTTGACAACAGTATGTCCCACTTCAAGAGTCTGTTCTCTTACAGGGATAACGGCTCTAAATACGAATTTGTAAGGGATGTGGTAGTCGAAGAACTCTGCGTCAAGTATCAAATTAGTCGACTTTCCATTGGTCTGGACGTGTTCTTTCAAGTCACTGCTAACCTCTCCCTCTATATCCCACTCAAAATGTACATCAGTTGTTCCTCTGGGCGACGAGAAATGACCGACCAGTGCAAAAATGCCACAGTCAGGAACTTCACTGGGACCAGTGATAGCGATCAGGGGTTCATAGCTCCACCAACTGGGCTCTGCTGATAACTTGCCAGCAATTGCATCAACTTCTGCGTCGTTGGAGAGGGCTATCAACTGATCGCTAGCTCTGAGCACATTTCGCCTAAATTTAATGTGAACTGAATTTTCCGAAATGGGTTTTTCAACCGAAATAATTAATTGTATTTTTGTTGTCCAAAGACAACTCTTTAGTCCATAGAAACTCAAGTAATCAATGGTTTCATTTGAGAGTAAATGTTCACAAACTCGAAGAGAGGTTTTCAAAGAATCAGTTTTGAAATGAGTCGGTATATGAACAGCCGTTTCAAACATTACGACGACCGCTAAACCGTCTTCAGATACGTAGCAATTTTGGTGAGCAATTTGAGGAGAAGGCGCTGTTATATTCAGTTTGAACGGTTCGTGCAAAAGATTTATGCCATCGAATGTTCGACTTATGTATAAAGTTTGTGATTCTGAGCGAAGTGAAGATGGATTCAGTGAACATGAATTCAATTGGTTTGACTCATCTGTCAATCGGCTTATGTTGTTCTTTGAGTAAAACACATGACATTTGAAAGGAATGTCAAACAAAGAATTTGAAAAATCACTGAAACGCAGACTAATTGTTTGATTTGAAACTGTGGTCGAAATATTCTTCGGGTAAATTTCACTGCCAGAGAATGACTTTTTCACTATCAAATACAGATAAACTTAATTTTATTACCCAATCAGTTTATACAGTAGCTTACCCTCATTAGTTTCATATACAACAAGTTTAATAAAATCTTTTCGGAAGGCATTGATTGAATTCTTTATTATTCCTAAACTTATTACATATCTTCCCTCTAAATTCAATAAAAGATAAATCAAAGATTAAAAGTCATTAAAGTTTTTATCGAAAAGCCATTAAATTCGATATAAAATTATATGACATTTCGTTTATTAATAAAAGACCACTAAAAAGGTTATCATTTGTTTCAACTATTTTTTTATATTCCGACAAATGTCTATTTAAGTATTTATTTTCCTTGTTTAAATGTTTTAACTAAGAATTTCATTATTAGAGCCATATTTTTGACTAACTTTTAAAAAATGTTTCGTTTTAGTGAAAGATTTGCTGAGAGAATGAAGACATAAATGGATTGAATCACGCAATAGATTCTAACAAACGCTCAAATTATTTTCTGTTTCACAAAATCTCTCGAAAAATATTATATTAAAAGCTTTCTGATTAGAAACGATAAGAATGTGAAGGTTTTCTCATTTGTGACATTTGTTATACAGTGTTATACAGTGTTATACAGTGTTATACAGTGTATTAGTTGCGAATAAACTCCAAATATTGCGAATCAAATCAGAAAAATTAGGACAAAAGCGTTGAACTATTTTTTGCTTAAATATCGAAATAATTGAATTCATTCTTTTTATTAATATATGATTTGAATATTTGATTAAATACTAAAAGTATTACTGATTCTGACCCTCAAATCAATGAATTTTTCGAATAAATGGGTGAATCAATAGTATATTAAACAACGAGACTATTGCTTTTAAAAACATTTTTCGAGTGTAATACTAAAGAATTGGCGTTTTTGTAACGATTTAGACATAAATTGCGGGATAAGGACATAAATATCTATTATTTGAGAGTTATTGATTTGAATAAAATGGTCTAACCTTTCTTTAAGTCGACTGCGCACTCCAGTGCCGTCTTATTTTTATGAATGAACGATACGGGAAATGAGAGGACATCTCCGGTCACTTCATTTTCGAGCAAACAATTCAGGTTTCGGACAACGGGATGGAAATATCCCAAAAGCAAAAGCTATAGAGATTTAAAATAAATTTCTCCAAAACTCAATTGAATGAAAATATTACTTTTGATTGAAAACTGCTGGGTATAGCCCGGGGTATCACTGATTTAACTGCATAACAGTTGTTGGGATCATTGCAGCCGCAAACTGAAACATCTCTGAACAAAATAATTGATTTAATGTCTCAATGGTTCAAAATATTAAATGTTTGACTCACTTATCACACGAACAAATATGCTTTTCGTTGCGACAATTGCCGCACTCATCCATCACCTGAGCGGTCTTCTCTATGCATTGGGCGCATATGAGAGAGAATCTGTCCACTCCCGGCAGCTGACAGTTTCCGTTGCAGTCAATAAAAGCCGATTTATCAGTGCTCTGAAGTCTGCAGATTCCGCACTCATCCCTGTCATATGCTTGTTGTTGGGGCCGAGAAAGTTCTGGAGGTATACAAAGTCCCCGACAGTCCCTATTGATTGATCCGTTCACCTCCTTTGTAATGATTTGGTCTAAAAATATTTCAAATTAATATAATTAGGAAATGACGTAAAATTGAGCCATTAATGTGTGTATCGATTGCCGATAATTATTGATCCTATTTAATGAATGTCTGCATTACCGGCAGTCATGCAAATACCAGTGCACTCGTCGATGAATGCATTTCCGCCACAAACTCCCTGACAATCAATAACTGCATCACCGAAACAGTCTTTGCCGAGTAATTGAGTAAAAAATAGCATTAAATATCTAAACAAATGAATAAAAGACACTTTTAATTACTTCCTTCGCAGTCCTTTCCATAATGGAGTTCGAGACCAGTCTCGTCTCCGACACAATAACCGCATTCATTGATTGTTGCATTCAAGTGACCGATTACTTCACATCCTTTGCACAAAAAAAACAATCTGGTTTTTATTTTTAACGAATATTCAATTTCTAGAAATCTATGCAAAGTGTTTATACCCCGAAGAGTTGGAATCTCAAACTTGAGTCGAGAACGTCCAATGATTGGAGCGAACGTCAAATGCATAAGAAAACATATCACAGATAAATGTTTTGTAAAACTCAGTTTCACTGGCATTTCATTGCATTCCAGTTAGAAAAGTCTCCAAACTTTTCATGTGTTACCCATTTTTTTTCTAAAAATTTGGAATTAATTAAAAAGATAAATTCAAGCTTGATGTCGTTAAGCTAAATGTCAGTTTCATTTAAATAATAATAATAATACTTGAGCTAGATCAATTTACTTCATTAATTCATAAATTAAAAAGTAATCTAAAGACAAGCATACCTAGGATTTTATGTTTATTTGCAAGTACAGTATAAACCGGATATAAAAACTTCGGTTATAGACAATATCGGATATAATTTGGTCAATTTGGAAGCACCGG
>JAQIWP010000926.1:0-18729 GCA_034695525.1 Euzetes globulus | reverse complement strand
TTTTTGACTGCTAACTGCAGTATTAATTTTGTTAACTATTATTAATTATTAATATTTGTGAACAAAATTTTGTTTCGTAAGCCAGGGCTTTCTTCCCTGTGCTGCTTCCTTCATCAGCACAGAAGTCTGATTATGTGAGCGGCCAATTTGACCTTGGGACTGTTAATATGGTTAGAAAGCTGCGATAGAATCAAAATTATCTTTGAAATTTACTTATTTGTAGGCATTTAAACTCATACTCATTTTCTATTTTGCTATGAGTTTGATTGACTTTGTTTGTCCTACTAATACATAAAGCTTTTGATAATTGAGCATAGTTCAAAACCTTCAATAGAGTATATTTGTACAATTGTTTTGTTAGTAAATTCATCCAATTTTTATAACAAACTTTGTATCATAAAGTAAATTCCAACTCTGCTTCAAAATTATTAAATGTTCAAAGGCTTTACATATTAGTCAAAGCAAGATTGAAAGAAACGTTCCCTTCAACAGAATTAAAGCTTCAATTCGAAAACTGATCCCGTTTTTGGACATCGAATAGCAGGATGTTTTCACTTAAAGTTAGATAATTTTGATTCTATTGCAGCTTTCTAACAATATCAACAGTCCCGAGGGCAAACCGGCCACTCACATGATGAGTGAAGAGACTTCAGCCAACAACCATACAGAGAACGGACAGTGAGAGACGGGTTCCATCCAATATCAGCCATAAATTATATAGCAGAACATTTTAAGTAGTTTTACAGAAAGTGTTTATTTCAGAAATTCTTAGTCTGATATAGAGTTCCCACAGAATATCAGACTAAGAATTTCTGAAATAAACACTTTCTGTAAAACTTTTAAAATGATCTGCTTAATAAAAAATTAAATTCAAAGAAATTTCCAAGAACATATATACGAAGACAATTTGTATTTTTTTTAATAAAAAGCAAACTGAATAACATTCTTATTAAATTTGCTAAATTATTCTTTGAATTCATTGAATTGAATGATATAATTATTGAATATTTAATTACAGATTTCATAATAACTTTGATTAACATTTCTGTTCATTTTTATTATAATTTTTTTCAATAATTTCCTTTCAATTTATTCATTAAAGATGTTTATTCGACACAAATTGTATAAAGTTTGCTTTCAGTGAATAAATATATTTATATTTAGGAAGTTTCAAATAATTACCTCATTTTCAATCATATTTATTGAAAATCATAAATAATCAGATGTAATCATCAAATCTTAGAGACATTTGACAGAATTTATAACGAAAAATGGCAATAAATCTAATGGGCCATAAATTCAAAATTGCGATGAACCAGGTATGATTCAGGGAATTAAGTATACTAAACTTTAATACTGCTTATTTTAAAATAAATATAAACCTTGATAAATAGTATCCACCGTATATTTTTGGGGAAAATGACTCAAACATTTTAAATGAATTCGAAATTAGTTTATATTTTGAGCGAAACTTTGAATTTTACATTTGATATATTGGACTGTCGGCTAAAATGGGCCAAAAGACTGCCAAATAAGACATGGGATGGAATAATTGGCAAGGTGTCACAACCAGTCAGTATTAATAAACCATAGAAATTAACTTGATATAATATGAGTTCATTGGTTTGTAGATGGCCGATTTCGGTTTGGGAGATCTTTCACTAACAAGCGAAAGAGCAGCGGTAGTCGATTATTCCTGGTCTTATTTAATAAACACAGTGACGTTCACCACTCCTACAATTCAGCCACAATTTAATTCAGTTTCACTGCTCTCTCCATTTGACCACAAAATATGGATTTGTTTGTTAGCATCGATTTTCTTATTAATATTTATTTGTTTTCTCTCTAATAAGAGAACACATTTGAAAAAATCCAATATTGTTTGGATTTATGTTTGCATTTGTCTTAAACATTCTCAAAGCATTTCAACAAACCATGTTCATTTATTTTCGTTTATCATTTTGCTATGGATGCTATCCTATCTTGTATTGACTTCAAGCTATGGGGAATGTCTTCACTCATATATGAGGGTTTTCAGAGATCAACCATTGATTGAAACGTTTTCCGAGTTATTAGAGGTTCAGAATAATCGTGAAATTAAATTAATAGTAATCGATAAGGAAACATATTATACCAATTTAGTGGTTAGCCTGATTTTCAAAAATTTTGAAAATAATAAGAATAGAATTGTTTTGTTAGATCTCAACCATAGTTATATTCCAAGAAATTGGCCGAAGCCTGAAGGTTGAATCTACAACATGGTAAGGTTATGAACTTGTAAAATATTCAAATTCAAGATACGGCATCATATCTGATAGATTGAGTATCGATTATAATATCAAACTATATGACATACCTTATTACACTCCACCCGTCCATAAGGATTCAAATTTATTTTACGATTTCGTGTCAATTGTTTGGAGAAAGGATTTTGAGTACAAAAAAGAATTCAATCGAATGTGAGTTTGAAATAAATTTTATGAAATAATTTCGTATTAATTTGTTTATCATTTCACAGAATTTCTTTAGTCATAGAATCGGGTCATTTAGACTTCTGGATAAAGAATTACACGAATTACCATGTTGATATATCAAATGCAAATGGTTTTCAACCATTAAACCTGAATCAATTAGGAAATGCATTTAGTATTTGTTGTGTTTGTTGTTTAGTATCGCTTTTATTCTATATTTGTGAGTATACAGATTACAGTATTTGTCTGTATTACACGTCACGCAGGACTACAATAATGTACTTAACCTTTACTTGACCCGCATGGACAAATGATGTAATTTTGGAAAAGTACCTTTCTCGATTACAAACATTAGATTAAAATTTTGCGTTATTTCCAATCATTTCCATTGAACTCATGTTCGCTACTCTTTTAGTCAAAAATTATTTTATTCCGTTTTACTGATTCGCTTCGTTTGATTAAAAGTTATGGATTTGTTTCGTGATTTAATTTTCGTTTTTAATTGTTTTTGAATTTTTTCATTAAATCAAGTCTTGAAAAAGATTGGATTCAGTGAATTTCACTTTACCTTAATTTTAATAACTATAACGACTGTTATCTCAATAATTTAAATTCAATTTATTTTATTTGTAATTTTTTGACTTTTAATAAATGGATAAACTTGTTTCCAATTTTAATTTTCAATTTTTATCAGCCACTACTACAGGGTTTTTACTATTTTAGCTAGACCACTAGTTTTATCAAGCAAAAAGGAACAAAGGATTAAAATCAAAGTTTATACAGGTTACACTAAATCTTTAATCAAAGCAGAATAAACAGGGCTAAAATAATTAAACTTTTGGTCCCTTTCTGATCAATTATCACATTTTTGATTAGAGATAAGCCTATTTTACATTACTTTGTAATGCCTTGCTTTTACCTATATTAAAGATAATAAAGTGTTAAGTTCTGTTTTGAGCACTCGCTTTATAGCTTGTATTGCTTAATTATAATAAAAAAAACTATTTGGTGCTTCAAACAATGAGTTAATAATTAACTCTTTGTCCAATTTCCAGACCAACTTACCCTCATCTTCTTTACAGCTTCGTGGCCTAACAGGGTTGGCGTTGGTCACAGCTATCCAATAAATTGTGTTCATAGGTTTAGGTTTTGGAGGATTTGGAGAATAATTAGGCAATTATGTATTTTACATTACATTTAATACACTCTACAAATATAATTATACAAAACACAATTGATAATTACAATTAAGTAAATAAATATTTATACAATCTTTACGGATGAAAACTTAAGATATAAGAATATGTTATGTAATGAACAAAAGTAAAAATATTTAAGAACTTAGATCTTAACAGAATCAGGATTTAACACTTGTGTCTCAAAGCTGATAAAACAAAATTTATAATAAGAAAAACAAGGAGGAGCTTACAACTACTCATTCTAATTGAGGGAAAGCTTTATATAGAAAATGCTTGTATTGCTATCGCTTTTAAAGAACAGCCTTTTAGGTTATGGCTTTGGCTTTGGCCTATAATGCAAAGCTATGGCGATGTGGTCGTGAAATAATATAGATCATAAAAAATATAATTCACTTTATCTAAAGATTACACCTAATTAAAAAGTGAATCCAAATAAAGAATGTCAACTCCAAAGTCTCAAGAAGACGGGCGTATGGTTGGCGTTAATGTTCAAACTGGCCAGTTTAAGGTATGAACTTGCACAATAATGAATAAATGAAGCTTAATACTGCAAATTTAATTTGTTCAATGTTTTTATTTACATAATTATTCAATCGCACCTGCTAAGTTATTGAGATTGATTTTTATTACTTTTCTTATTTGATGAATTTAAAAATAATCAACTTTTTCTTGAAATATATTGAATTTAAAGCAATTTTTCTTGTTTAATACTTATTTATTTGACAATTATTTAAATTTGATAATTAAAATATAAATGCAAATGATACAATGACAGATTTTAGTGGTTGTGACTTGGATAATCCACAATTTTTCGATCAATGTTTAAGGATGAGGCCAATAAAAAAGCTGATTGTGCAGAAACTGATTTCATTCGAGGTGGCAAAATATGAGACGAATTTGAAAACAGTGGAACAGTGATTGAATTGGAAGGATGTGGAATTAAATTTTAAGGAGGCATAATAATTAAGAGAAGAGAACAAACCCAAAGATGCTTTAATTGCCACAAATATGTCCTAGTTAAATTTTCTTCTATAAGCACTTAATACGGTAATTTGAGAGATATCGCCCAGAATAAGGTGGAATCAATTAACCAACACAGGTGTCAGCTTGAATGTTTTATGTTTAATTTATAAATAAACGAATTATTATTTATAATTACAACACTGAATTACTATTTTGGCGAAAAAAATATAAGATTTTAATACACTGGCAATCACATCTATACACAGAAGAAATCTACTAAATAAATGCCCCAGTGATCGAAGATTTAGGATCAATTTTAGACATTTCCAGAAATTGTTTAATAGTTTGTAGGAGAAAAATACAGGGGGGATTATAAACTTAGTGTAATAATTATGGAGGCATTTTTTCGTGAATAGAGTAGTAAATATTCTCTCAAAAATTTGTGTAGAAGAAAGTTGACCCAGATATCCAAAAAAAACTTTTGAATTATGTTTGTAACCCTTTATTCGGTTGGATTTAATTACATTTTTTTTGTTATCTTTTTTTCACTTATTTTATGCGTTTTTATGGATTTTCTTTATTTTCTTTTTTTACAAAGAAAGTGTTATTTGTTGTAATGTTTTACTCGAGAGGAGTCGGTAATGGTATGTCCATTAAGCTTTCCACCTTTTCGGGCCTATAAACAGGGTTTAAATGTGATTTTTCAAGGTCAAATCTTTTTCTTTTAAGTTGATAATTAGGCGGATTGTTAGTTCTGTATCTCCTGATAAGGAATAAGCAAAAGAAACCTAAACAAGAATACAAAATAATATGAAGGGAAAACCATGACTTGAAGTGAACTTCACATTTAAGGCGAGTTCGAGTCGAACTGTTCGACATGCAGTGTCCAGGAAAGAATTCTTTGGCCTGATCTTTGTGAAGTCCTGCGCATTAATTTCAAGCTCAATGAAGGATGACTCAACGAGCTGCAGGCTAGTGATTTCCTTTGACCAATTATTACCAATTTCGCTGATAATGTTTTTAGTACCTAAGAACTGGGTTGCAAAAGTTGTTCCCAGAAAATTCTTCTTCTTTGGATGAAATGAGATTTATTACTGAAAAGAGTTTTCTCTAATATTATACCGTCAATTGGTCCCCTGCAAAATTTTCCCAAAGGTTTGTTGAAAGAATCGTGAAATGCCCGTTCACACCAATCAAATTAGGCCAGTACTTAGCTGTTAGGTTTTCAGGTAAGGGGTTATCGCAGCGATCAAAATCGGAAACGACCGCCATATTATTTGAGGAATGAGATTCCTGAAGTAAAGGCACAATACAATCGGATTTTCGAACGTATATCACACCTTTAGGTCCAGAGTATTCTACTGAGCAAACATGATGGCTATTGTTTTACTTTCATAGAGGACAAAAGGGTTGGCGTCTTACATAACAGCTTGTTTAAGAGTTTTACATCGAATGTTAATGAAATAACTTCTCGTTCAGTGTCCAGCAAACATTCTACAGGTGCCGAAAGACTAAAAGAACATTCTTGTCTACAAGGCAGCGTAAAATTAAATGAATCCAAAAATTTTTCGTCAACTCTATTCTGTTTCCATGCCCGCAAAACATCGTTCATTCGATCTCTAAAAACAATTAGTCGAGCAACGAGCTTTTCTACAATTTCCATTGATTTTTTAACGTGTTTCGCATTCCTTCTTCAGTTTCACTTATTCAAAAACTTCGTCATTAATGCCTTTAACTTTGCGATGAAGAATAAGATCTCTTATCTTCTCACTATTGTGTTGTAGTAATTTCAATTTTAACATCGCCTCCTCATTTAACGCTTTAAGTTTCTTAATTTCTTTATTTGAATTTTGTGTCTGAATAAGTAATAAGGATATAAACCCAATTACAGATGAAATTGCAACTGTTATGATAGCAATAACTTCCACGGCCAGAATGTCGACTCTTTTGTCTATAACCAAAAGCTAGTCTAGTTTCTATTGATTCAATTGGATGTTAGCAGAAGCTTTTTATTTGATCAATAAAATCCGAATGAACTGATCCTGACAATAATCTTGCGAGACAATTTACTGACATTAATACACATGTTCGCCCTGTTACAACCGATAGGTCTGATTTGCGCCAGACCACAGGGCTCATTTTCTCAAGAGAACCATGACATACTCTAATATTTGAAATTAAAGCTAAATAACTCAGCAAATCGAAACGTTTTTTTTGCCGTCTTTTCCTAGTCGAACGCCTTAATTCTTGTGGCTTAGTTTTAAGTTCTTTTTCGGATGGAACTCCTTGGGAGTAATTCCCTTTATCAGGGAATATAATTGTTTTGGGCGAATTATTTGGATAAGTGTGTCGGATTACTTTGTGGTAATCATGTTTCTGTTTCTTCGCCACTGCAAGAATCTGGTTGTTGGTCGTCTATATCTTCTTCATTATCAAACAAGTGAACAAACAAGCAAATAAACGAATTATTATTTATAATTACAACACTGAAATTAATATTTTGGCGAAAAAAATAAGATTTTAATACACAGGCAATCACATCTATGCATAGAAGAAATCTACTAAATAAATGCCCCAGTGAATCTGGTAATTGCGATACAAATTACTCTGATGATTTCTCAAGATTTGAAATTTTTGGTTGGAGAGTAAATAAGTTGAGTTTGATGCTAGCTGCAGAAGCTGATAAGCGCTGTTTCAACTTCAAATTTGGATATTTCAGGTAATTTTTGAATTTACCAGAGGTTAAAGAAGAATTTTTAGAAATCTAAGAACAAATATTTATTTATAATTGAAACTATTTTATATAAAATCAAAATTTCATTCATTTTGTTTATTTTAAAATATTTATTTTGTTAGCAAATAATATTTATAATACTTATTTCTATATTAATATTTGATTATTAGATAATTATTCAGAGTTTATCAAAGACACAATAATTTTCCAACTACAAAATCAACTTGAAAATAGTTAAAATATTCCTTTTTCCTTAAAACCTTTACATTTAATTAATATGTTGTTTCAGTTTAAAAGGAGAAGTCAGCCCAAAAATGATTGAACTGGGAAGATTCCTGAGTTCGTGAAATTTGAAAACCTTTCTATTCAGGAACTTTATGTTGCAAAAACGTTTTAGGTCAATCAACAGAGAGGACTTCAAATTTGTTCACAAAAAGATTTACTGATTATTTTGTATCGTCGAAAGTTGAGATGAGAAAGTTTGTCTGAAATTTAACTGCGCTAAATAGCTTAGTACTATTTTTGTGCTTAACAACTGTTGTACGCCAAAATAGAGGCGGGCGATTGCATTGCAATGTACTCATAACTAAGCGAATTGGAACTTCGATTTCATGTTCAGACTTTAAATTAATAATTCCTTATAATTTTTTAATTTTTTTAGACAACTATTACTATTAATACTTAAAACCATTTTAAGAAGGAAAAGACACAAGAAATTGGGTTCCTGAAAATATTGGTCAATTAGTTCTAGTGGCATAAAGTCGAAGAGAAAGAGAGATAACCCTCTCCCTCTCACTTCTATGTTTTTTTGTTTTTTGTATTTTAAATTTTATTGAGAAAAATTACAAAATCGAAACAATTACTTGAAATATAACTTTTAATGTAGTTTTCATTTGTCAATATTTTTATCATGTGTAATTTAATAAGATCAAAGTCTACATTCAGACTCTTGCAGGTTGCAGACACCAAAACATGTGTTATATAAATCTCATTTATTACTTTTGTAATCTTTAAAAATATAACCGAAATAGCCTGGGTGAGAGCAACTGGGAAAAAAAAGAATGTTTATTAATTCAATTTATTTCGAAAATTGTCATTACTTAAATTAATATTTATTACGTTTAGTACATTCATCTACCGTATTACCGCACATATTGTGGCATGCCGGTATAAATTGAAATTGAGGTTTGTGTTTAGGTATACCTCGATAAGTGAGCAAAAAATCAGTAAAATCAAAAATTAAATTTTATAAAAAAACAAAATAATGGCAAATAGAAAAATCATTTTAAGAAACGTTTATATACTCGAGGATTAAGATTATTCAAGTGTTTTCAAAACTTATCTGAACATAGTGTGTCATGACGGTATAAACCGAAAGCTTAGTGCCAGTATACCTCGAAGTAGACCGGCATGCCGGTATATGTATAAGAAGAAAAATCAGTAAATTCAATGAATAAATTTTATATAGAAAACAAAATAATTGCAAATAAAAGAAACAATTATAAGAAACACTGACTCGAGGGTTAAAATAAGCAAATGTTATCAAAGTTTATTTGAATTGAAGTCATTTTTGACTATATTTATTCAGTTAACATCTGAATTCATTGCTTATAAACATTAAAAATTTCTGAAATGCATTGATGATTTAGACAAAGATGACTATGAATCCCCTTAATCACAATAAAATAAATTATGTTACATGTTCTATTTGTTATGATATAATTAATTAAAGAAATTAGTTTAAAAATAAAATGGCATGAAAATATTTAACAATTTATTCCGGCATGCCGGTAGACACCATAAAGCCTTATTTGAGAAATGGCCAATTTCACTTATAACGGCATGCCGCACTATTTGAGGTAATACAATATAAACATAATTTTAAAGGAAAAATTGTTATTTTTCGAAAAGTTAAACAAATTATCCAAGAAATTCATAGAGTATTTATAAAACCTTTGTTTCACATATAGGTGATTAAACTTAGTTAACTTGTTTCTGAAAACTAGTTAAATTCGTCAAAGTGAAAAACCAAAAGGACATCAAATGAATATTTCCGTTTAATTTTTATTATTTCATTTAGTTCAACTTGGCATTTATAATATTGTATAAATTTTATTTATCCAATATTAAATCAGTGGACTTGCAGATGTTTTAGGTTCAGATAAGATGCTGGTATTGTTTGCAATATTATTAGTATCTACTAAGTTTTCAACATTATTCGCGCTTAAATTTTCCGTTTCTAAATACTTTAAATTAACAAAATTATATTATATAAATTTTATTTAATTTGCATAAGTGTATTTTATAAGAGTTTGAGAGCACGGATTTTGATGAGAATTTTTACGCATTTACCCGGTCTCATATTGCGCGGATATTCTACGCTAGAGTTTTTATTATTGCAACTACTTTGGGAACCTTCCAGTATGGCTTCAAGATTCTACGCTAACTTTAAATATTTTCAAGATTCAACACTGTAATTTTTACTCGTTCAGGTATACTTGGAGACACCGTCTTATTTCTTATAAAATTTTAAAGATTTATTAAACACTTTAATGTTTAGTCGTCCAAGTATACTTGAAGCGGTCTTATTACAAACTTATAAATTTTTAATTTCCTAAACCCTTTATGGACTTTAATTTTACTCGTCTCGTTTCATTTAGGTTACTTTACTACTTACGTTGTATACCCACCATGGTCCCCTTATAGTTTCAATTTATTTTCTTCTGTTAAATATTATTTTTCTTAATTTCAATCAAAAAGGTTATTACTTTTCAAAAGAATAAAAGCTTCAATTTTCGAACATAACGTAGCATGTTTACTTTCTCACGAAGTGATCTGGCTAGCTTTTTATTCTTTCTCAACTTTGTGGTGTCGATATTTTGGAGGTAACAGAAGATATTTGCAAGATAAGCTGTGAATGATCGTGCCAACTTCTTACAGAAACATTCTTTTATTTTCACATTGTATAATTTCACAATTTGTCAAATTTCACCTTGGAACCCAGGCTCGGTTTGGGACCTATGTTATAGGATATGACTAATTTCACATTTGTTTATTTTCACAATCACACACACATTTCGGCAAACTATAGAAATATAAACTTGTATTTTCAAAAATTGGTCGATGCCTTAAATTTATGCTAAAAATTCACTGCAAAAATATAAATTACTTTTTACTAATCATTTATTTATAAAAAATTTTGTGAAATTATATTTCTTTTACAATTTTAGTGTTCAGATGCATCTGAAGTCTAATTTTTTGAACTCAATCCGAAATTATAAGCTTATATAAAGCATTATTTTGATTGAATTTTATGAAATCACACTGTTTATTTTCACATTCTATAATTTCACATAGCTCAAAGTGCGGTCCCAAATGTGTGAAATTAGAGGAATGTTTCTGTAATAAGATTCAAATTTCTTAAATTTGATTGATAGATATTCAATATTACAGTCAAATTAGCTTATGTTAGAAGATGAAAATAATTATTTAAACCTCTAAGCTTAATTATTCAATTTGTGCTAGATGTTTTCTTTCCTTTGGATTGCATTATATTCTAATTATTAGCTTTATATAAATTAAAATTTAACAGTTCAGTTAATTATTGGCTTCGAACAAATTTTACTGTAAGTGTAAACTGCAAGAATTGTGCAACTTTATTTTGATTTAATATTAAATTACCATGGTAATTTGCCATAAATTATTTATCACACATAAATAGCAGTAAACTTTTATCATAATTGTATTTTTATTGATTTTTAATACTATCAATAGATAAGCTGAGTTTTTATTCTAAATTTTTGATGCCTTGATACTATCAATCAATTAAGTTGATAGTCTACAGACAATATTTCATATTATTTTGATGAATGTATTTTTGTTATTGAAGTGAAGCTTAAATAATCAAAACTATTGTTTGTATGTCTAGCAGTTGTTTTGCATAATTTATCAAAATTATCAAGTTTGCTAATAGATTCCACTGGCTAGTTAAATTTTAAGATTGATAATAATGAAAACAGATCTGATGGGCAGTAATTTTCGAATTGCAATGTACCAGGTAAGGTTAGAAATAACGATTTGATTAATTATTTTTACATTATTTGATGGTCATTACTACCTGGAGCTTTAATTTTTTACATAATTTTTATAATTGATAATTAGATTCCACCACAAATTTATTCCGTAAATAATATGAATTTATTAAATGGCTTTGAGTCGAAAATAGTCTATACTTTGAGCGAAACACTGAATTTTACGTTTGAGGTCTTGGACTGCGACTATAAGTGGGGTAAAAAGCAAATCAATAACAGTTGGGATGGAGTAATTGGCAAAGTATTTCAACAGGTTAGTTGTTAGTCAAGTTGTTAAAAATAATCAAGTATAAAAGCTTGCAGCTGATCAGAATTAAATTATTTAGGTAGCAGATTTTGGAATAGGAGCTTTGTCGATTACCAGCGATAGAGCACAAGTGGTCGACTATGTCCAACCGTACTCCATAGATCACGTGACGTTCACCACTCCTCTAAGCCAGGAACAATTTTATTCGGTTTCACTGATCACTCCATTTGATTACAATATATGGATTTGTTTTGTAATTTCCTTTTCGTTATTAATAATCATTCGTCTTATGTCCGAAAAGTATTTGAATGAGAAGAAGGCAGACATTGTTTGGATGTTTGTATCTATTCTTCTTCGTCAGTCTTTAAAGTCGTCTTCAAATATTCGCCTTATTTATTTACTTCCTATTTTGTCTTGGATCTTTACTTCCTTTGTATTAATATCAATTTATGGCGGATGTCTTCACTCACATATGAGTCTATTGAAGGATTGCAGAGTTATTGAAACTTTGGAACAACTCTTAACAGCTCTGAATAACAATAAAATTGCAGTCCTGGTAACAGAAGGTACTGCCTCTCATTCAAGTATCATGGTAAGCTATAAAATATTTTAATATTTAACTAGTGATGTCGAAAAAGAAAGAAAATTTTTTCAGAAAAATATTTCGAGGAATATTTTTAGAATTTATTAATATTTGGTTAAAAATTTTCTAGTCTATGGGAGGCCCACATTATATATACTTGATAAAAAAATTGCGGCCGGTGTTTTATAGAATCAGTATACTATGAAAATGTAGTGAAATGTCGAAAAATAGAGCATATTTGCTCTACATCGAAAATAAAACAGATATTTTCTAATTATTTAAATAGATAAGTTTTCAACAATTAGCAATATATTAATTTACAATAAGTTAGCTTAACCCTAGAACAGCCAGATATTTGACTGCAAGCTAGTTAAAAATTAGTTAATAAAATTAAAACTACAGCTAATTGATTCTTGACGCTTTTTGACTTTTAATCTATATTATTCCTGGATATAAAAATGTTATAAAAGGCGAAATTAATTGAGCCACTTTTAATTAATCATATCATTTCTGAGGTCAAGTCATAACTTTTGCAAACAAATTCAATGCAAACAAAATTTTTTTGATAAAAATGGACTATGAAATAAAGTCAACGGTATTTAATGTAACTTTATACAATATTCATTATCTTTGTAATATTATAATTTAAATTAGGATATAAAGTGACTAAAGTTAATTTAAACATTGAATCAGTATTGGCAGTTTTACTGCCAACATGGCTGTTAATGTCGTAGAATGGCTGTTCTAGTGTTATCAATTTTGACAATTGATTAGCAGATAATAGTTCCTGATAAGAATTACATGGAGGTGCGACACATTCCGATATCCTGAAATAGAAAATGAATTTTCTCTTCCAAGTGATTAAACGAAAATATGTTTGAAATTATTATTTTAAAGTTTTTATGAATTAATGGTATGTCTGTCGACAGATCGCTGGTCTGGTTATCTTCACTGACGCCAACGTAACCCAGAAATACGATAATTGCAATGGAACTCAAGGTTTCCTCTCCTGTTTGGACGGAACGTGTTATCATTCATCCAAGACATGCGACGGAAAGTTCGACTGCAGGGACGGCACAGATGAGAGCTCCTGTAAGCTAATAGTCTATTACACTATTATTCACTCAATTATTACTGGCATTAGTTCTACGAACAAGACTTTAATTAAGTAAAACTTAATGTTTGCCACAAATATATTCTTTAATAAATCTCTTCTTAATAATAATGAATTGAAGCGAAAACAACAGAATTTAATTAAAGGCACAAAACATTTGTCACTCAAATGTATTTTTATTTAATTTAAAGGCATAGAAAGGGATGAATACAATTTGGCTCAGTTTCGGATGAGTCGAACTAATCGTCTGCAGCGCTTGTATGACAACACTTGGCTTTGGAAAGACATCAATATTGGGTAACTTTCTCTCAAACATGGCTTTTTATAAGTCACTAAATTTCGTTATCACTTAAACCTATAGACCTCTGGGTTACTACATATTTAAAGCCCCAGTTCCTAATGCCCCGGTCACATGGATTGTCAATGCTTTCGGTATGAGCAGCCAAAACGGCTTCGGTATCCAACAATCAAATATCGAGTACTCCAGTGTTCGGCCCTTCTATATGAACGTTGAGATGCCGGCGGTCTGTATGATCGGTGAACAGATCGGCATCAGAATCAGTATCTTCAATTACCTGCCATATGAAATTGAGGTCATAGTGGTGTTGGCCCGATCTCCAGACTATAAGTTCATTCACGTCGAGCCATTTGGCAGAGTTCAGGTCTGGCCAAACATTATTTTGCATCACTTGAAACTGACTGATCTGTTTATCTAGTCTTATAATCCGCGCACATCTTTCGGAGAACACCAGCACCTGATTCTGGTAATGTTTGCTGTTGATTAATGTATGTGCTAATGTCTATAAAATGACCTTTCAGATATATCCAGGGCGAACATCAGTTGTTTATATGCCAATAGTAGCCCTTCGGTTGGGACACATTAATGTGACGGTTATGGCCAAAACACAAGTGGCAAAGGATACTGTGGTTAAATCATTGAAAGTAGAGGCCGACGGTATCCCACAGTACACCCACACGTCTGTGGTGTTGGACTTATCGCAAGGGGCGTATCTCATCAAATATCTCGAAACCAATGTTACTGAGAGTCCAATAATACCCTATCGTCAGGAAAGGAGATATGTTTTCGGTTCGAACAGAGCAAAGATATCAGTGGTCGGGGATATAGTCGGACCTGCCTTCCCAACAATGCCGATGAATGCGACTGCAATGCTAAGGAAGCCTTTCGACTGCGCCGAACAGAATATGTTCAACTTTGCAATCAATGTCTATACCCTTTTCTATCTGCGTCTGACGGGTCAGCGCCGGTCCGACATCGAGAAACAGGCCTTTAAATATCTGAACATTCAATACCAGAGACAATTGAGTTATAAGAACAGCGACGGATCGTTCCGCGCCTTTCGATGGAATAATAGGCCGAGTGTTTGGATGACAGCATTTTGTGCCCGAATCCTACATAAGGCTACGTTCCAGGAATGGGAGAACTTCCTATTCATTGATCCCAATGTCATTCAGGACGCGATTGCGTGGCTCTTGAAGTTTCAAACACCGGAAGGGGCTTTCATAGAGACCTCTTTGATTCCACACAATCGGCGAATGAATCTGACCTCCAAAATATATGGCGACCACTCAAACCTTCGTAACATTTCACTGACAGCTCACGTCCTCATAACTCTGGCTGAAGTGCGGGACCTTAGAGGTGATGTCGGCGCTAAAGCGGCCACCGCTCGGACTGCAGCACAAAGATATTTGGAGCGAATGCTTCACATTATTATCAATTATGACGACCCCTACGACTTAGCCATCACTTCATATGCCCTGAGTTTAGTTAATTCTGTCGAAACAGACGAAGCCTTCAATTTATTGGACCAAAAGATGCGTGAAGTGAGTGGAATGAGGTATTGGGGACGGGAGGCGATACCTCCACCAAAAACACAAATAGAAAACAACCGGCCGTTTTTGTTGCCCCGACTGCCCCACAAATACGACTCGTCTAACATTGAGACGACGGCTTATGGACTGTTGGTACACATCGCCAAACAGGCCGTCATTCAAAAAGAAATCGTCGAATGGCTTAATAATCAGCGACTATACGACGCCGGGTGGGCCTCCACTCAGGACACAGTCATTGCAATGCAAGCTCTCATAGAATATGCAATTCAGTCGCGTCTGCGTGAAGTGACTGACATAAAGATCACAATTGAAGCGCCGTCTTCTCGCAACTTCTCCAAAACTCTTCATATCGGAGAAGACAATTTGTCTCAACTCCAAGAGTTTGATATTCCCAACCCTTTTGGTGCTGTTATTGTTAAAGCACAGGGTTCTGGTCTGGCTATCGTTCAATTAGATGTCCAGTACAATGTGGACTGGCCACATCTTCAAATTGAGCCTCCAGTCAGAGCCTTCGATTTAGACGTGACCGCCATTTTCAGCGGAAGGAACAGCTCTCACATTACGTTTAGGTCTTGTCAGCGATGGATTAATCTTCAGGAAAGCTCATCCAGTGGTCTGGCAGTACTAGAAGTGACAATTCCTACCGGTTATGTCATTCAACAACAGGAATTGGACTTAATAGTGAAGAGTACTCCCCTCCGTAACCTGGAAGAGGCCCGTTTTTATGACCGAAAAGTGGTCTTCTATTTCGATTACGTGAGTTATTGTGTCAGTTATGGCAACCAATGACTCAATTGATTATTACTTTGTGACAACAGTTAGATTCAACGCACAGTTGTGTATCGTTTACAGTCCAGCGCTGGTATCCCGTCGCAAATCTTACCCGTTATATACCTGTTAGAGTCTATGATTATTATGCTCCGGGTATACACTAACCACTTAACCCATTCATACATGTTTTAACCCATTATTAATTTAATTATAGAGCGGTTCAATGAGACAATGTTCAACACCCAAAACCTGTATTACCTGAGCGTTTGTCACGTCTGTGGTTCATATCAATGTCCGTATTGTCCAATATTTAGCGGTTCATTGAATTTGGCGCCTAATCTGATCGTTATATTCATTTTCTCTGCAATTAATTTAATCTCTTTTTATAATTGTTTTAAAACTGTTGTGATTTGAGACTTAAGGAACAAATTTTATATAAAATTAGAGAAAGCCTTCCAATCATTGATCTGTAATTAGTTCTCAACATTTGTGTAAAAAGAATCTCATTTTTGAATCTCTTTTTATATATTTTCTGTTTAAAAAACAACTGAATTCTGAATTTTAATGTAATATATAATTGTGAGGATTGGTTGCGGTTTCCACTTCTGATTTAATTTTAAGCAATTTCTCTTTGTTTTTACCATCATTTTTATAGACTATTAAGAGTTTATTTAGATTTTGAAATGTTTTTCTATTTGAAACAATCAATTGAATAAAATTATCACCAACTCATTACAGACTCATTCAAATATTTGAACTTGGACAACCACTGCTTCCTATTGAAAGACAAGCTTTAATCAGTCATCTGATCCATCAAAATGAGTGTTAAATAAGCGCTCAAATTTATTATTATTGATGATTATCATGATAAATTTCATGAATTTATTATCCGGTTGAATATGAATTTATTGAATTTATTTATTTATAGATAAGATCAAAGTATTTTTCAAAACTAATTAAATCAAATTTTACCAGGATACAACGAGAGTTTTTTTTTTCCTAAAATGGGGGCTGAATACCAAAGAAAGCTGAAAATACCCTAAAAGTAATTTTCACGTAATATAATTTTCTGAACATTTTTTGAGCCACTAGTCAAAACTTAACGGAATTTTTCTCATTTTTGAGTTTTTTGTGTAAATTTAAAATAAGTACTTTATTACTTTTTACTTTATTGAATTTATATTTTGCCCTCTTTGATATTCAATAATTGAGTATTCAATTGGCACATCCTTAAGAACTTAACAAGTTGCTTTTCCAAATTTTTATTTTGATGTTTATTGAATTTGACCTATTCAGTTTAAAATACTCAACAAAAAACTAATAGACAAATTTTCATCAATCATTTAAACAAATTAAGTAACAAATACCAGAATATTGTCTCTAAGTGTTTGAATTTTCACAACAAATTTTACTTAAGTCTGGACTCATTTTATTCATTGAAACTTTTGGTGACAATAGACAACAATAATTGGTTCTGCCATCTGATTCCATTGAGACAACTCTTTCTCTGATCCGTTTGACATCATTTTAGTGCCGATTATTCTGATCCGACTGAGTATTCAGCAAATTAATTGCCTCTCATCTGATGACATATTAATTGAGTCATCTTTGAACAACTGGTCCTCTCTTATGAGTTCCAATGACTCTCTTGTTCTGTGGTCGTAAGCCATAAGTCTTTTGAGGACACGAATGAAATGAGAACTGGACTCTTCTTCGACAATGTTATTCATTGAGTGGGCGCTGAACTTGGATCCGATGGACGAGTCTATCGTTTTGATTTGATTTTCGAGACTTAAGGGGTCGTCATAATCAAAATTAGGGAACGGATTATATGTGGTCAGCATAATATATAGAGTCACTCCTATTGCCCATATATCACATTTTCTGATGTCATCGATAACTTCTTTTTTGAGAACTTCGGGTGCCATAAAGTCTGGGGTAGCGCAATACCCTCTGGCCTTTTTCAATCCAGGTCTAGTTGGATGGACAGGTTGCTCATCAAAACAAGTGTCAACGAAGTCGAAATCTGCCACTTTGGCTGTCTTTGCGCCGTTGAATATGAGAATGTTTGCCGGCTTCAGGTCGTTGTGAGACACGCCCTTCGAATGCAAGTAAAAGACTCCTTCTATTATCTGTTGAGTGAAGACCAGAACTGAATGGAAATCTATTCCTCGTTGTCTGGCGTCCAAACTGATGATCAGTTTCATGAGATCACTGTCTCCGCACTCCATTGCCATTACATTAAGTTTTTTGTTGTCTTCCAGATCCAGAATACTGACCAGATTTGTGTGACTCAGTTGACTCATGATTTTGATTACTCGTTGGCTCTGAGTTTCACTAATATCTGAGATATCGTTGAACTTTATGGCGCAGTTTTTGTGTCCTGTCATATCTGCCATGAAGACAGCACCAAAGGAACCTCCTCCGAGGTATTTGGTCAGAACTATATTATTAGCCTTTACTGTGTTCCTGCAACCAACGAGTATCTGGACCATTTTTGGTGTAATAGTCGGACACAGTGTCTCAACATTCATGTAACGAACCTTTCCATCGATTCTTTGCCAAACGAATCCTTGTTCTTCTCTAATTGAAAGACACTGGTTCTCAATGTGCTGTTCTTCAAACAAGAATAGTCTGTCCATCACTAGCACTAACATGTCTGTCACTAACTCTTTAATCACCAAATCCTGGATAAGAATGGCGTC
>JAQIWP010000925.1:0-18734 GCA_034695525.1 Euzetes globulus | reverse complement strand
TGTATGAGTATATATATGACGAAAAACTGAATTTAAATATAATTTTCATTCAAATTATATAAATTATAAACGACTGAACCAAAAAATGTAATCAAAATTAGAGTGATTTAATTAAGTATAATATCTCTCGAAATCATTTATCTCATTTATAGTAGTGACCCTATCACGTTTTATTCAGAGTTACCCAACTCTTCCACTTAAGGACAAGCATTATTCTAGGACATTTTCATGAGGCAGGGGCTGGTAGAAAAAGACCAGGGATAAGAACAAAATAATATACTTGGATAAGAGATTGCTCGAATACTCGAAAAAACTGAAATACAAAAATTGTAGAATTTTGGGAAATGGGCCTGATCATTACTTAAACTCTATTTTACATATTTGCTCATTCCTTGAAAATTATGCAAAACTGCTTTCAATACTATTTAATATGAGTCTTATTTGAGTTAATTAAATGTATTTATGATCTCTTATTTGATTAATTCATTGAGTGTGATGAATTATGATTGGTAACAAGATGAAAAAAGTACCTTGCCAGGCGAGCTGCTCAAGCATGGTAAAGAGAACTTTAGTGGCACAACCGCTCAATGAGGTCAGGTTTTGTGTGATCAGTAAATGCAAGAGTTTACTGATGTAATTGAAGCGCCGAATGTCTCGAATGGCGTTACAGAAGTCCAATTTATAGAAGGCCTCCGAAATGGTGTTATAACCGGCCACCTCTTTCGTGTGCTTCAGTGTCACCTGACAGTAGGGCTGCCAATCAGCCATATTAGCATTTGTCGAGTCTTTCATAATTGCCTCGGGAATCGGTTGCGAAGAACTCTTCTGTAAGCGTTGTATTATCTGTGCGATTGTCTCACGAGGACTGTTCTCGTCATCGCTATCACTGTCTGTCGAAGAGTCACCGGAAGGGAAGCCGCTGAAAAAGACAAAACAATTTTATTAAAATAAAGTTGCTTATTCGAAAAAAAATTGAATGAAATATTGTGTGCCAAAATTTGCTGGTTCAAATGTTATTGGAAAATTGATTGTTTTCCTTTTTCCTCAAACATATGACTCAACTCGTGTTAAAAGTTTTGAAAACATTGAAAGAGCTGTAAAGAAATGAAAAATTAGATCATAAGACGGTTTGAGTGAAGAATTTGAGTTTTTCTTTATTTTTATCTCTACTGAAAATATTTTTCTCCTAATAATATATTTCGTTCGACGAAAATAATTCACAGAAACCCTTAAGTCGATTAAAAATACAAACAAAGCATTTGAATGAAAGCCAAAACTCGGGACTAAGTTTTGAGAATTGAAGATCAGAAAACTTTTAACCATAGATTGCAAAATGTTTTTCGCTAAAAATGCTCAAAAAAAACTTTATGTCGAAATTTGGGAAAAGTTCCAACTGTTGGGCATAAACTTCAAAATCCAAAACCAGACCAATTGCTTCCTGGAATTCACATTAAGAGCATTGGTTTACATGAATTTTTGCCATAATATTTAGCAAACGTTTCGGATAAAATGAAAAAATTGTTTCACATTCGATGAGTGAAATATGTTATAAAAATAATTTTCAAATGCATTGAAAAATAGATTCAGATTTAGAAATAAGATTAGAGTCGAGGAGTCATAAATATTGAAGACTTTCTGAACTAGCAATCATTTGCTGAAAAATCAATTTATGAAACAAAACAATGGGTTATAAAAACAAAACATTAAATTTTTCAATGATTGCAACGCAAATCAAATTTGAAAAACGAAACTTTGAAGAACTGGTTTTCATTTCCTCTCAATTTTAATATCGATTCAATGATTAGTAGTTCTTAGAAATTGATTGAAGCATGGATGATTATTAAAATCATATTTGACTAAAAAACTAAAGATTAGAAACATTTTAATGTTTAAAACGTTTTCTTGATGAACGGAGAAAATTATATTTTAGCTTGGTCAACTCTAAACAAAGCTAACGATAAATCATGACTTCCTTCAAATAAAAATAAATGAATAACAAAAACAGTGTAAAAAGTATATTTTCGAGAATGAATCCATTAACGTTGTTTTTCTTTTGCTAAATAAAGAAGTAACAGGGTAATTTGAATTTACAAAAATAATTATCAATCAAAGTGGAAATCGTTTTGCAGACTTTTGAATGGGATTTAAAAAACTAATAAATTGTTTGCACAAAACTAGTCTTTTGTTGAAAACATTGTTCTCTAAGAATATAATAATGTTTTTTAAAAAATTTCCCAAAATTAAAGTCATTTTCAAAGAGCGATAATTCGGTTAATTTTATCTGAGAATTGTTACTAAATTTAACTCATTTTAATGGATTACTGATTCAAAAATAGTTTGTTAGAGAACACAATAAGAAATACTTTTTAACAATAAATAAAAATGACAGATTGTGTGCACATTTTACATATTATTTTGCAAAACTGATGGTTACTCTTAGGCTCAGAACAAAATTGTGTGAAATGTACGCAAATGAATGCAAAAATAATGGATAAAATCAATCTTTCAATCAGATCTAAGTAGATTCAATTAATTAGAATTTAGTCTACGATAAAATTTGATCGATTGATATACTTATTCAAACAAATTGATAATAAATATTTGCTGGATAGTAATGGATAGCTCTCTTCCGTGTCTAATAAAAACAATTTTTTATTTAAGATAAGTTTATCACAATTTCACGGATTTCCAAATTTCTTGCCTCACCTTAGACTAGAATTTAAGCAAATACAAGAGGAATTCAAGTTGAGCAAGCCTAAAACTGCCATTTTCCTTGTTAATGAATTGACGACTAAGGAGCCATTGCCATTGAGATAAGACAGACAAAAATAAAACCTTATCAAAACATTGTCGTAAGAAATAAAAGTTGTTATCAGACATTCATTTTTTCGAATTAATCAAAAAATGAAACATTAGTTCAAAGTTTGTTCACATGAAAAACAAACTGAAAAACCAGTCAATTATTGTAATCATAACAATGATAAGTAATTCTGATTACCTTTCCTATGGTTATGTCAAAAGAAATTGATTTACATTATGTAATGAAAGCCAAATTTGAAACAGTCTTATTTAATTGGTAGGTCCGAAATTGCAACTTGTAATTATTATAAAAACAAAATTAAATGCCAATTTCGTTATTCTGTGTAAGTTTTCAACAAAGAACTCATTGACAAAAGTAATGAGATTCAAAAGCAGCCATCAATTTATTTAAGTAATAAATTAAGATTAAATGTCAAAAGCTCTGATTTAAAACAAAGATTTAATGAAAATAAGATATTTTCGCTACTATTTGTTGGTTCAGCAAAAGCCCAATCAAATTGAAATATACTTTTGTTAGCCTTGAGTTTAATTGAAAACATTTTTTGCTTTTCATTATTAATTTTTTAATTCATTAATTTTTAGATTACCAGTGATATCCAATCAAAGAAAATGACTGTAATTTTTGGGAAATACATATAAAACTGGGTCTTTGTCTTAATTATTTCTCACAAATGAGAAAATATCATTAATTAAAGTGAATATTAATTGTAAAATTCAATTAGAAGCCGGAATCGTTTAATTAAAAACTTTCCATTTTTAATGAATTCAAATTTGCTTTTAAACATCAATTAATCAAAATTTATTATTCATAAGTTCACAAAACTTATTGGGATTTTAAAAAGTTTAATTGTATGCAAAACATAACTTTTCAAATAAAAACGCAAAATTGAATTTCAAATTATAAGCGTATAATAGAAATATTGTAAAAACTGTAGCCTTGAGTCTAATCCTTGAATTGAGTTCCAATTGTTTTCATTTAAATTATTTATCTTTCAATTCAATTGTTCGACTGATTTTAAAATTATAAATATTGTGACAAAATGAACCAAGTCGTTATCTAATCGTTATTTAATGGAATCTAAAAGCTATTTTAAAATTTGCATGAATATATATTCAACGAAGCATCACCTAGTTCAATGAGATACAGTAATGTTGTTGCTAAAAAGTGATCAACCATCAAGTGCTCAAATCGCTTATAGAAATAAAGTTTAGCCAGCATGATAAACATGATGCTAATCTCAATTTTATCTTGTAAACTCCATATATGAATTCAAAGGAATTGGGGAAAGCCCAATTTCGAATTAATTTTATAATATGTTCAAAGTATTCAACAGTTTTTAAAATCATGAAAAACATATGACAGATGTCTGAATATAGATTTGGGTCAAGTCTTAAGACTTGTGTTATGACGGGTGGTATACGTTATGTAAAAACAATTAAAATGCGCGGATCATTAGAATTGAATTAGTTTTGAACAGAGGTGGCCAAAAGGGGCTGCATTTCGTTTCCCCCCGTAAGCTGAAAATACCTTCCTATCCGCCCCCTCGAGGCTTCGGTAAGAGACGCGAGTCGACCATTTTTTGGGTAAATTTTAAGATTTTTGGTCGGTAATGTCGGCCAAAAACAGACATTTTTACAGATGGGTGAGAAAAATCAGCCATTTTGTTATTTATTTTAGAGAATTTAGCCTTTAAACGTGTAGAATAGTCGTATTGTAACATAATAAGGCTAATTTAGGCTTAAAAACACCGAAAATAAACTTATTTTAGAAGAAAATGGCCGTTTCCGTTGCAATTTCCGTCCGCCATTTTACCCTCCCCATAACCCCAGCACTTTTGACAAAATGCTCCCCGCATACCCCCTGAAAAATTTTGATTGGTCATCTATGGTTTTGATTGAACTTTCTTCTCAGCAAAAAAAAACTAATTATAGACGGAATGGGAAATAAATTAAAATTTTGAAAATCAGTCAACGAAATCGCGTAGAAAATTTTAATCAAAAAATTAACAAACTAGCAAATTTCTTCACTGATCCGATATTTTTCTGATCTGATTTTATGCGACAAATGGCACAACCATTTGATAGATGAGTAAATGTGTCTTACAATAAGTCAAAAATAGCAAAAAACCAATCTTTAAGAAAAATTGAATTGATGTTTATCTAGCAAGTTCAAGCTATATTTAACGCTACAAGCGAAATTATAAAGTTACAAATTGAATGGTTTATTATATTTTTGGTTGAAATCATGGTTAAAATCAGAAATACCAATGGAGAGCACTAATTAATGTTTTATGACTTGGAATACAATTAGGAGCAAGTACGATTTAATAGTTGTTTGGCGTGTTTTCCAATCATAATCTACCAAATCATAGATAGGAAGGGATTAAAGTATTTGGGAAAGCAATTAGATTTTCTTATATTATATAAGTATTAACTTTAGTTAAAATAATTTTCACTTCACTTGAGGTTATGTTTTAATGAGTTATGAAAGCATTTCAAGTATTTCGTAATTTTCGTGTTCGTCAGCTGTGAAATCAAATTATCTTAACTTTCATTTAATTCTTTAAACCTTTTCAAAATTGTTTGATTTTAACTTTTTTTTCGTAAAAAAATAGTGAAACTTACCTAGATTGAGGATTAGTAATAGAAAAGAATGCCTATTGAAAAATTGTCCCAATAAAAGAAAATTAAATTCAAAAAAAAAACATTATGCAAGAATTTCAAAGAGATTTAGGCTCATGATATTTGACACTAAATATCTGATTACAATTTCAAAAATAATAATGACATTAATTCGAAGAGAAATATATTTATAAATACTGATAATAATTATCAAAATTATGATCATTTGAACAAAAATTGAAGTCAATTTACTATTAATTTATTGAAAGGCATAACTCTAAACCTCTTTATTGAACTTTGAGTGCATTGTCTTTAATTTTATTCTAAAAAAAATCAAAGAAATGGTTTCGCTGTTTATAACACATTAATACATTAAATTTCTATATGAGGAAAAATAAAACATTTCTTGAAATGAAAATAGTGAACAATAATTAGCGAAGTTATTGGTTTTGAGTTCATTTCACTTTAGAATAGAATTTTACGGAAAAGCAAAAAAAAAAGATTATTTGTTGGTTAATAATATAAGAGAATAATTGAAATTACAATTAATTGAAAAGACATTAATTATAAGCGATTAAAAACGAAAACTTAATTACAAAGTCATGAAACCATAAGAACTGAGTTATTGATAATTGAATCCTCGAATTATTAGAAAGAGATTGACTGTTAGATAGAAATAAGATTTGGTTAAAAGACTGGTCTCAATTCAAATTAAATGTATGCAATGCAATTATTGGCAGTTTTTTAAACAGGAAGAAATAAATTTAAATCGGATTAATGCAAAAAGTGTAAAGATAGGGCTTAATAAAGTTAGACTGAGAACAGGTCTTCTGTGACCAACTCTTTCATGGCTTTTGAGGAACTGTTAGCCCAATATATGAATAAATTGTATAATTTTAAGGTGAGGTCTGTTTGTGATTGCATTGCATCTGCTTTTTAGACGACACACCAATTCAAAGGTCATTCACTTCAGCATTCAATCAACAGTAAAGTTCGGATATGCCGGGTCCCTTTGTATTAAGGTCTAATTGTAATGCAATGAATATACAAAATTGCAATTCATTTACAATAAGTGCTTATATTTCAAATCATAAGTCCGTAAACTGTATTTAATGACTTTAATTAAAGGAATTGTCAAATAATAAGGTTTTTAACGCAATGCCTGTTATTTTTATTCAGGATATGTTCCAACAAAAAGATAACATTGAATTATAAGTTCTTATGACTTTTCTGCGTTAATTAAACGAATAAAATTAAATGCATATAAAAACGCAAAACACATGACTTCGCAAAAAATATAATAAAAAATAAGATTTGAAATATCGGTTGACTTGAAAATAATTTAACGATTAGATACCAAATTGCAATAACAACGCAAATAGCAGCTTAGCTTGGTCATCAACAATAATAAGTTTTTTTTTGAAAAACTAATAAAAAACTTTGAACTAATTGTTTGACTACTGAAGGGATAAACAAAAGATATTTTCAAATGAATTACATATGGATTGAAAGCAAACGAATTAAGTTTGCATTTGTTTGACTTTATTTTGTTAGTTTCCAAAGAAGAAAATCTGAACAAAAATAAAGTAAAACACGTATTTGAAAAAAATAAAGATTATTCAAACGCCTCCATAAAATAATGACAGTTAGGTCACAGAATAAAGTAAAGGACATTTAAAACCAAGATTACTTAATGGTAAACTGGTTTAGACTGCACCCCATCCCATCCGTTCATTAAAATAAAGAGAAAACTTTTTGCGAAAACAAAAAAGAAAATACTTTTTCGAAAACTCTTTCGAAGAAATAAAAGTTAAATATTTGAGAAAAATTATATTTCGTAACAAAACATCAAAAAAACATTATGTCATTGGCGTTGGGCTCCGAAAAGTTCACTGTAGTGGAGGAGTGCTGTTAATCACTGGCACTGATCTGAGATCTTAAGAATCATTAGCCCTGTCCTGTCTTGTGCTAAAACTCTAGAACTGAATTCTAAAATAAACACCAATTCATAGACTGAAAATTGCAGAATGTCTTCAGAATATTATTGGATTGGATCCAAATCTTTCGACATCTGTTCGGCAGTGAAAGAGAGCAAACAGTCTATCAGTGCTATCGAACATAGATTGAGATCCTCTGAACGCATCCCAAAAACCGTTGAGTACAGGCATACGAGTCATACGATTGTGAACTTGGATTCAGTTTTGCAAAAAACCAGTGCAATAATGCAATCAAAACAATTTGTAGTGAAATAAATGATCGCTTTTTTCAATGCCTCAAACAAAATTATAAAAATGATCAATGAGAAAAGAAGACAAGACAATTTTTACCAAGATACATTACTAAAATTTATGACAACATTTTTAATATAATCTAAACGGGTTTTATCAGACAATTATTGCTAGGATCGATCAAAAACAAATAATTATTTCAAAGTGTATTCACATGAAACGAAATCAAATATCAAGTCAATATTTGTTTGAATAACAATGATAACTAATTGAGATAATTCAACCTGCTATCTGAAAAAACAAACTTATTTTATTATAAAATAAAAGCTTAGTTCAAATCAGATATGAATCAAATGTTACTGCGATGAATAGTCTTGGGATAAATGTTCTAACAAAGCTAATTGTTTGACTTTAAAGTGACCATAATGACTGACAATGTAAATAAGGAACATATCGTAGGCTCTAATTTTTGTTTTTAATTAAAAAGAAAAGCATAAAATCTTTTTAATTCATCGCTGAAACACTTTACTCTCAAATGTGTCAGAGAAAAATGATCTGAATAAGATTAGAAAATTCAAAGCGACATTGTGCTCCATTATTTACTCCCCAATTTTGCTCATGGTCTCCACTCATCAGATTTGACATTAAATATTTGAATAAAACTTGAAATAAATATAATAACATTAATTTGAAGAGAAATATATTTATAAATAATCAAAATAATGATAATTTGAACAGAAATTGAAGTCAATTTGCAGTCAACTCATTGAAATATATTTCTCTGAACCTTTTTATTGGACTTCGAGTGCATTGCCTTTAATTATATTCTGAAAAAACCCAAAGAAATAGTTTTTCGCTGTTTTCGAGTCACACAATATATAAACCATTAAACGATAAAAAGCCGTTTCTTAAAATCAAAATAATGAACACAACATTAGAGATGTTATTGTCTTTGCATTTATTTCATCTCAGATTTGAATTTAACTGAAATTCAAAAATCAGTCGACCATTCAGTCAAACAAAATGAATTAAGGCATTAATTATAGGAATTCAAGTGGTTCAGATTAGACAGAGAACAGGTCTTCTCTGACCAATTGGCTCTTTTTTTAAGAACAATTGGCTTAATATTCGAATAAATTCTATAAAATTGCTATTAAATGATTCAATTTTGAGAGGTGTTCAAGCCATTAGTAGCCAGCCTCTTTGCTATAATAGTGACGCAAAAGTTAGCCTGTTCACTTTTATTCAATAGCGTCTTATCTAGAATTCGAATTTTCATGATTTTACTAGATCATCATGGCAAATTCAGTGACTAAATATGAGTCATGATTTAGGAATGATATGATGAGATTAAGAGTTAGAAGGATCAGTCAGTTATGGACACATCGCTTAAAAATCATTTAAACACTTACTGTTCGTGGATGTGATTTCTGATGATCGAAGAATTCTGGAGGAGTTTCATCCGTTCCCAGCCTTCTTCGGTCTTAACCCAGACCTCTCCTGGCGATCGCCAATCCCTACCAATGAAGGGCATAATTGCGGAAACAAAACCCGAAAATCGGAAAGTAATCAGAAAATGACAACAAATGAGTGAAACTCAATATTTATGTTTTGCTATCTCTTTGTATTTTGTTTTGAAGGCACAGCTGCTTCAGAGCACAAGTACTGCGTTTGAGTGGAAAGACGTATAGCCTGTGCTCTGCTCTCCACTATTCGTTCCATTTAATAGTTGCAGAACTGCTTTCTTCAGAGTTTGCTCCGTCAGATCAATGGCTGGCCTATTGTTATGTCACGAATCATATGATTGCAGTCTTTTTCTTGGCCTCAGAAACAGACACTCGTGACATAACAATAGGCCAGCCATTGATCCAACCGAGCAAACTCTCAACACAGTATTGCACACTCCTTACAAACTTTTATTAATAGATAAGTTAATAAAAGTTTTTGCCAACCATTTGTCAATAGAAAGCACTTCACTTGACTTTCTTTAAAATTAAGTAATAGTTTATTTATGAGTTCAAGACATGAATCACTTTTAGTTAACCACAAAAATGAGAAATAATTTAAAAAATATTTTAATTAAAATTTTAGAAAAGTTCGTCAGATTCAGGAATAGCGGACAGTCGGGTGGCCACCAGACCTATTCTCTTGTGCAGAATATCAATCGTCGGATCTTTTTCCACATATTTCAGGCGTTTCTGATAATCGGGAATTGGGTTACGATTTCGGTAATCAAATAGTAGTTTTCCGATACCTTTACGGCCAACACTTTTTCCACGTTTTGTCGACTTCTTAACGTTTTTAGACTTCGTTTTTGTCTTACTTTTAGTCGCTTTTCCCGAAACTTTGTCTAAACTCTTCTTTTCAGATATTTCTGTCACATCTAAAGTGGAGTTCAAATGACAGTCTTTTGAGGTGACGTTACTTCCATTGCAATCCCTGAGAGACAGAGGCGTCGCCGTTGAGGCACAGGAACCCAAAATCTCATTCCTTTTATTGATCACTACTTCTGTCATTTGATTCAAATAGTCCTTAATCTGATGTCTACCAATAGGTCCTCTCTTTGTGGCAAACGATTCAATTATTAGATCTCTTTTGGCTATAATTAAATCATTTAATTCATTGATGACATTCAGAGCGATGCTATTGTTTGAGACCACCGATGATTGGCTATTATCTTCAGAAAGAGCACTTTTTTCACTAAAATTGTCACCTAAATCAACAGTCATACTGAGTTTAATTTTCCTTTTACTTGACCTAGTACACATATTTGTAAAAATCGGTCAAAAATTAAAAATATGATAAACACAAAACAATTGAAAACAAAATTCAAACCAAAAATAAACGTTAGATTTGAAGTAAAAAAAATACAAACAAATATATTCAGGCATTAATTCCCGCCTTTACCTAAACCTTTATACGACGGCCGACACCTTTCTTCCAGACATTACGTCCTGGAAATTAACATTCAGTAAATGACCAATTTTTATGTAATTAAGAAAAATCGATTTTAATTTGTTTTTATTTATAAATTAATACATTTCTTATCTTAAGATTAATACACTAAACATAAATATGTGTTATTCTTCTTGAATTTCAACAGTTCTTTATAACAAACTTTAGTTATTTATATATATATATATAAAGCAATTCTAAAAATTTTTTGCTCAAAACTAATGAACGGATTTTCGTTTAATTAAAAATTATTGACCAAAAGATTAAATAAAAGATGACTTTTCTTCCACTTAAAGCTTAATAATACATCTAATAAATTACTAGTTAATAATTACAGCGAAGACCTTCTGTCCCCATATTTATGGTTGACTTTCAAGAGCTAAAACTTTGATGAATTCATAATTTGGGAGCGGATTGTAATCAACTCATATACAAATAAGAGAGGAATAGATAAAAATTTGAAAATTTAATTATAAATGAAAATAAATAGTTTCAAAAGACTTTTATAGCATTTAGAGAATGTTGACATCAAATTGCAAACGAATTCCGTTTTCGATATGACTCTCATATCGATTGCATTATCAAAGTTATGGAAGTGATTACAATTGAAAGTCAAACAAACTTTTAAAATAATGTTTAACTAAATTATCACTTTTTAGAAGTTAACAATAAATTGGAGTTTATTTTCAAACATCTTGTTTAGCAAGAATTAGAAGGAATGTCTGCTAATTATCGGGAAAACCATAAAATGATTAAAATTAAGAGAACCACTGATGCGAATATAGTGCTCAATAAACAGGTCTTTCGACGCGCTTTTGCCTAGAAATAAAAGTCAATAAAAATCCAATCAATCAAAAGTAATCCATATATTTATTGCAAATCAATGGAAAATTTTAAAATAAAATAACAAATAAATAGGATTTAAAAAAAGGACTGATATAGTGATCAGAGCTAAGCTTCAATTTCTGGCAAACAACTAAAGAATAGGAATAAAATAAAATTACTTTTATTTGGCTTCAATGGCCACAACTGTGATAACTATTGCGAGAATAATTACAAGAATTATAATTAAACACAATTTTTTACGTCGCGCTCGACTCTAAACAAATCAAATCGGAAAAAATTGGTAAAAATTAGAATTTCATGCAATCAACTGTCAAATGATAAGATCAAATCAAGTTTAATGTCAGACCTGATAATCTCTAGCCTTTGAGAGTTGTGCCGTTCCCTCATTCACTTGAATAGAAGCGGTTTCGACGTTGGCTTCAATGCTGTCGATGACCTCCCCCTGTTCGTGAACCATTGTCGCCAAGTCCTTAAAAATTTGGTTCACTTCTACGATATCTGATTCTATTTTGCGAATGGCCTGTTCCCTGTCCCTCAATAGCTCTAAATCACACTCTTCTTCCATTTGAATGGTTGCCTGTGTTTGTGACTGAGGACTGGACCACAAGTCAAACAGTTATAAATATTATTTGAAAGGATAGATGAGCCAAACCTTTGTAAATCTATTAGATTGGAGGGCCCTCTGTTCGAGTGTTCGTCCCACTAATTATTAAACATAATTCACATAAATGTTAACAAATATTTAATCATAAACTTACGGAATTGAGTCCGGAGTTGGCCCGGGCTCTCAGAACACTTTCTTTTTCCTTCTGAGCGGCAGTTCTCTGAATAACTTGAAAATTCTTCAGGGCTTCCGAGAAATCATTGGTCAGCCTTTCTCTAAGCATTCGTCTCTGTTTCTAAATTTTAAAATTCTCTTTAATTGACAAATAATTGATTGGATATAAAACCTGTTCGGAGACATTAGTTGATTGGGGCAATAGAGCCAATTCTTTGAGGCTGTTATTTGTGTCCCTGGCCAATTGGTTAGTATAGTGCTGCACCTCATGTCTGTTTAATCAAATCAATATCAGATATGACTGAAAAAGCAAATATTGAAGTGAAAGAAGTGCTCACAACTGGGATCTAAGGCTATCCGAGTCTTGAGAAGTGCCCAATTGGTTGACCATTCGCTGCATTTGATTGACTATTTCACAGATCAAATAGAATTAAAGAAAAAAAGAGTAAATTAAAATATAAACCATTTTGAGATATTTTCTGGACATTTGATGCCACAGTTTGGGAAAGACGTGACCATTCATTTCGTTCGTCGCCGCCGATCGTCGATTGATATCCGCGATAACTCATGGTCTTCAGTCTTCTTCAATCAATGGATTTGTTTAATCAATTAAATGTGACACAAATTTGATCTAAATATGAAAGAAGATTAACAACACATAAAACAGGGTTTTCAATGCCTGGTCTTAAAATGAGTTGAGTAAAGGACAATATGGAAATATGGTTAAAATAGTGATAAAACCAGTGATAGTTAGCAACAATTATCAATGATATGAGACTAAGAAGAGGTGAAATGAGGCGTGTCTTTGAGTGGCGTCCACTCATCTGATAATAAGACAATATGTGCGACGTATTGAAAACAATCGCTGATATTTACCTCTGATTACAATATTTGCAATAAATTGGGTGACAATTAAGACAAAAATATATCTGAAATTACATTAAATATTGCGTTCATTTAGTATTCAATAAAATAGCAGAGAATTGAGTGACAAATAGTTAACAGATATTTACAAATAATTAAATGTCTATTAAATGACAAATAATGTTATCTGAAGGGTCTGTCGATGACATGAAAGTTGGCTCAGAAACCACGTCCAAAGGGGGCAAAGCGGTGGCAAATTGGCGGTGCACGTACTTAATGGACGGCGTTGTTTCAGATTTTACATGCGACTCACAAATATTGTCTTTTATTGGATCAGATAATTGATGTCCATTTCCTCGATAATTTGATCATTTTTGATCACATTTCTGTCACATTTATTATTCAATTGGTTTATCAGTTATTTGGAGGCAAATGAGTTACCGCCGATTTCTATCGACAAATGGCGACGAAGAACGCAATGATTGGTCACGTCTTTCGCAAACTCTGGCCTCAAATGTCCAGAAAATATCTCAAAATGGTTTGTCTTACAACTAATTTAGTCTTTACTTTCAATTGTTGTTTTGTTTGACAGTGAATCAAATCCAACGACTGATCAATCAGTTGGAAACATCTCAAGACTCAGACAATTTGAAGACTCAATTGTAAGTACTTTCGATTTCATTGAAATTACAACCCATTTGTCCCAATATTTCTGATATAAACCTATTTTATTCTAAAATAAAACTAATTTTGGTAAATAATTGAATTGGACAGACATGAGGTGCAGGATATGAGCACCCAATTGACCAGAGATACCAACAATTGTCTGAAAGAATTAGCACAATTGCCGCAATTGGTCCAGTCATTGGTTGCAGTCGACCGAAACAAAAACAATCCATTAATCAATAGTTTGAACGCTTCTAATAATAAGAAAACCAATTTTCTTACCGATAATAACAGCAAACAGTTTAGTGTCGAAAAATTTATGATCCCTTCAAGTCTTGTGTCGAAAAAGTCCAACTTCTATGAAGGAAAGACGGTATTCGGCGGCGCCAATGCTAGCAGAGCGGCCCGACTGGCGGGCACTACCCCTTATAATTTGCAGCACCGGCACAGTTTGGCGCCAATGCTTAGAGTCAATTTCGAAACATCCAAAAGATTGGTTGAGTCGAGCGAACCGCTCAGCAGTTCTTCCCAACGAATATTAGAGAAGTTGGAAAAGGCGTCGACACCTCTTCAAGACGCCAAACGTATACCCACTTCAGCTCATCTCAAAAATTATTTCCAGACTTCAGATTTGTTGCTTCGGTCGAGTAAAAGACCCAAATTGGGAGCCCATCCCGTCTTCACAAGCAGTCCGACTACTAATGAACAGTCTTTCCAACCGAAGCGCTGGGAATTGAAACTCTCTAATAAAGACAACCAAACAGTGTCTGCAACAGAAGCGACAGATCAGTTAATCAGTTCTTGTGATAATAAATATTCAATCGATTCGAATGATAATAAATCGAATGATACTTTTGGCGGTAAAATAATGAGAAAAGACAACAAAAGAGAAGAGCGACGGCCGAAGACAAATGGTGGACAAGACGAGAGTTTAGATTTATTAACCACCGCTAAGCCGTTGACAATGCCTTCAAGTTTACCGACATTCAGTTTCGGCTCAAATTCTTCGGTCAAGAAGACAACAGTTATAACTAAAGCCATTGAAACCGAAGACTTGGAGTTCAAATTTTCTGAACCTTCGATGAAAACACGCCCCCAGAAGTCAGAAGCTGTTCTTAACGATAACCGGACCGGTAAGAACGGAGAAAACCCGTTTATTTTCAGTAGTCCTTTGAGTGCCATAACTCATAAGTCGTCAAATTATTCCCAAAAAGCGGAAAACGAGTCCAATGTTGTCAAACAATCGCTTGAAAGCTCGGAGAAAGTGGTCGAACCAATTAATAAAGAGTCGACTCTTTCTGGCAGTAATAATATCGAAAGTAAAGCCGAATCCAAGAAAAGCATTACATCTGTTGACAAATGGATTTGTGTTTGTCTTTACCAGAATATCAATTCAGATAAATGTAAAGCTTGTAAAAAGGATCGTACCACTCAATTGAACTCACCACCACCTCCACTCCCAACTCCTATAAGCACTCCCATTGTCGAGTCAAATGCCATTAAGAGTACGAGTGTTCCCATCACCCAGAATACAAACACAGGATGGGGTAATAAATTCAAACCTGCGACCGGCTCTTGGAGCTGTTCTATTTGCATGGTTAATAATCCCTCAGATAAGAATAAATGTATGGCCTGCGAAGAACCCAAACCGGGGGCTAACCTTTCGATTAGCACAAAAGAGGTGCCAAATAGCAAATCTGAGGAATGGCAGTGCTTTTATTGCAAACATAACAATGAAATGTCAAAAACAGTTTGCATTTCTTGTGGTAAAATCAAAACACCGATCGCTACAAAAGCAGATTTGGACAAACTATTCGGTGGACAGACTTTCAAATTCGGTATCACTGAAGAGAAAAAGGACTCTAAGAAAGATGTCAGCGAGACCAATAAATCAAATAATGAAAAGAAAGATGTTTTCAATAAGTCGATAGTGTCGAGTGAAAGCACACCTCAGACATCCACTTCTCTCACCACTTCCAATACATTCATTTTCGGGTCGGCTTCCATTGAAGACAAAAACAAATCATTGTCTGATTCTAATCCACTGAAGTCCAATGATTTGAGTGTTGGAGGACAGCCTGTTTTCAAATTCGGTATATCGTCGGCCACATCTAAACCCACTTCAGAAGTCAATCCGATAGAGAAGTCCAATACAAATATGGCCGATATTTTTGGTTTGAGTAAATCGACGAACAGTTCGTTCAGTTTGGGTTCTACACTGACCTCTTCATCCACTCAAGAATCTAATCTTAAAGCCAGCACAGAGTCAGTGATGCCATTTGTTTTTGGGGCTCAGAATAAAGACCCTGATTTTCTAAAAACTAAGAAAAACGTTTCATTCGAATTGGAAGACAAGAATAAAAGCAGTTCTGAAATGACATCAAATAAGTCGTCCACAGATTCAACTCCAATAGGCTTTCAAATGCCTAAACCAACAGAAGATAAGCAACAAATGTTTAAAAGCTTCAACTCTTCCTCCAGTGGATCGTTGTTTGGGTCGACAATTTCGTCTATTACTGCGACACCAGTGACAACAGTTACCACTGCTTCGAATACCTCGACTTTTATCGACAATAAGTTCACTTCAAAATCGAATGAATCACAAAAAGGCATCGGTTCGTTGTTTGGGGGGCCGACGACTACCACTTCGTCTTCATTTATGTCTCCCTTCTCGATGACCAATAGTTTCAGTTCTGGTCAGAAGTCGACGTCAACGACTGGACAAACGGTTGTCAGCGAATCAAATGACATTAAAAGTCTGTTTTCATTAACGCCTTCGTCTTCTATCAAATCTTTCGATTCAGTGATTTCAAGTCAGTCGAATCCACTCAGCACTGCATCTTCAGCGACACCGACCGCACCGTTGAGTTTAAACAACAGTTCCTCTTCGCAAAAGGGTTTAGTTTTTGGTAATTCAAACCCGGGTTTACAGTCTTTTTCATCTCAATCATCGACTGCGACTACAAAACCCAACTTTTCATTCAATTTGAATGCTAATACCGGCACCACTACCACCGCCACAACCACTGAAAACGCATTTGGCGCCAATACCGGCACTTTGTTTGGGTCAAACCATAATAAAGGGTTTACTTTCGGCAATTCATCGCTGAATAGCAGTCAGACGCCAGCCTTTAGTTTCACTATTCCTTCGAGTAATTCGTCAAATCCTTCGAATATAAGCTTCGGATTGAATTCAAATGCAGTCAATACGACCAGTGCTGACACTAATAACAAACCGGCTGTCAATTCATTATTTTCTTTCGGGGTTCAAAATAATGATCAGTCCTTTTCGAGTACTTTGACTCAAAAAGCATTGAATAATACGAACACTAATTCAAAAACAAGTTCTCAGTTTGGTTTTGGTCTGACATCCAATTCAAGTAGTGGTCAGACTAATAGTAATTTGTTCGCCAATGCCATAAATCCGACCCCAAAAAGTCTTTCTTTCAATCAAATGGCGCCGACTGCACCCGCCACTAACCCTTCGCCATTCACTTTTGGTGGCTTCGGTACGACCCCAACAACACAAGCAATGCAACCATTGCAGAGTCGACAACAACAACCGCCGATACCTCCCCCTGCCTTCAACTTTGAGACGCCGACATTTGACTTCGGTTCTTTGGCAAACAACGCCCAATCAGGTGTTCCCTTTCAATTCTCGTAAGTCTTTCATTTGAAAACAACTATTTACAATAATTAACCGATTGTTTTGACCCAAAGGGCGGAACCGACACAACAAACAGCCCCCAGAAATATCAAGAAAGCGAAACGTCGTCTAAACCCTACTTAACGTTTAGTTTTTGTTTTTTTAAAGTTTAAAATTTCAATTTTAATCGATATTTCGCTTTGGAATATGAAAATTGTTTAATACTTTGCAAAACATTTGAATAATTATATTATTATATAATTTAAAAGCACACGAAAAATGAGTAAATCTGTTGTTTTCAAAGATAACTGTGTGATCGACTATTTTTAATAATGCATTCAAATTGAAAATTGAATTAATAAAAACATTCATTACTTGAGAGCCAATTGTTTGCTAAGTTTCACTTCAATTGTGAGATAAGATTCCTTTGAATAAGAAATTGTATTCAAATCTAATCCTTTATAAAATATATTTTATTTTGAGACCATTTTTCAATTTATGTTTAATTACATCAAAAATATTTCATTTTAATTATTTTTATTCAAATATTAGCTTTCATTTTAATTAGATTTTAATTTTTTCGAATAAATCAATGAATTTATTGTTATTAAACTAATTGAAATTTATTTGACTTTTGATTCATTTTTAAGAAATGTTCTTTTATTTGACATAAATTGCTTTCAAAGACTATTTTATTTGACTTTACATTTGAAGTCGTGTAATGTGAGTCCCAATAATTGATGTGTTTATATGTTTGCGACACTATATCTGTTGGTTATCCCAAAGATTGTCAGTTCAGAGAAAATCTCTTGGAATTAGTTCTGTATATAATTTCAATTATAATTTTGGGTCCGTTTTGTTCGTTAGTAGTTTAGTTCAAACGCTTCAACGCTATTATTATTTGTCTCGCATTCAGTCTGTCCTCAGCAGAGGTTCTGGTCGTTTGTTCGTCAAAATTGTGTCTTTAATTTGAAGGGAACTGAAGATCAGTGTAGCGTTTGATTGTGTGTCGAAGCGATCACTGACTTGATTATGAAGTATTCGCAATCAGGCAATCACTGGCACTCCAAGCACAGCCACTCGGCTAATGGTAAAGGCCTAGACATAAAACATACCGTAAACCTTGCCTGTGCTCACGCTTTAGAAGTGGCACTATTTGTCTTTGGAAAATGAAATCGATGTCTCATTTATGCCGTCATTCCTATAGCTATGGAAACTGAAAACGACGTCAGATATAAAGACTGAATTCAAAGATCAAATAAAACTTAAGGCGAGAGAGAGAGAGAGAGAGAGAGAGAGAGAGAGAGAG
>JAQIWP010000924.1:0-18748 GCA_034695525.1 Euzetes globulus | reverse complement strand
TAACCTTATAATAGATGGTTAAAAATTTGTGTGGAATCTAATTAATTGGTTGACAAAACTTTTAATTAAACTATTATTTCCTTATCAATAAACTAATATATTAATTAATCGATTCGAAAAGATTGAGTTTCAAAATGAACTATTGACAAGATTATGCCAATTGGTAAACTAGAATTCAAGTGAAAATTAACAAGTAGTTATGCCAACTGCTGATGCGGACACAACTTCTGATTTCTTTATTATTTTTGTATTCATATCTTTGTTATTCCGGTCGTTATTGACCCGAATATTTGTCTGTTGGAAGAGTCGCGGAAATGTTAGGAATAATCCAAAGCAAATGTTATTTGAGAAATATGTCCAAGTAAGTCACCTTTCAATTGAAGGAATCTTTTGAAATGTTTATTACTTCAGATACACCGAAATTCTTCTGGATTTCCTCCTGTCCTGCCTGATGGAGTATGAGCGGGGCATCTTTATATCTTTATGAAATAATTATCGTTTTTAGCCTTTCCAACCAAGGTTAATAAACGAATTTTATAGAAAGATTGTTCGTTATTTATCTTAAGAAAGACAGTTCACCTCATAATCACTGCTTTGAACCATAAAATCATTAATCAAAGATTTAATGAATGATAACTTTTGTTTAAATTTAATTTCAAAATTAATACTTCAATTGATTGGTTATCGCATTAAATGTTCTAAAAGTCAACACAATATTCAAAACAATTAACGAAATGACATAAATCTAACATTTGATTCGTTGTCAACATTCAAGTTATAACTTATAATAAAAATTACATTATTTTTATAGTCAAATAACAATACATTTCATTTGAAATATTTAAAAATAATTTACAAAATAATTGACAAAAATATTAATCCATTAAATATTTACTTTATTTTATGATTTTTTCCAAATTGAAATGAAATTCCGAACATTTGTTTGTATTAATCAGTTTTTAAAAACCTTTTTACCCGGATATCAATGGACAACATTTTAATATTTTTAAATCAAGGAATGGCTTTAAAATTGAAGCAAATTATCGACTTTATAGTTTCCAGGTGTACATTTTACCAAGAATAGTTAACTATTGAATTTGAACGGATGTCCAAGACCACTTGGAAAGAGCTTTGATAATTTATGCTGACCCTGTCAAATGTTTTAAAAGACCCGTAAAAATGATGGGGTCTTCAAAATAATACAAATAAATGACCGGAAAGTCAATAAATTACTCAATGATTTCAATTAAAACTGATATTTTGAGCAAAAATAATATGAAACTTAAAAAAAACTATTAAAAAAATAAAACTCTAATGAAATAATTGACTGAAAAGTTGATAGACATAAACGAAATGATAATTGTTTTCCTGAAAACTGATTAAAACATCAATTAATTTATGGAAATAAATGGATTCCGAAAATCAATGGAACAAAAGTTTAAAACAAACTAAAAAACGATTTCTAATTTGTTTTGATATTAAATCATAAAATGAATTGTCGAACGATTTCTTCAATTGAAAAATATGTTCAACAAAGACATCGATATTGTGAGGCATTCCATGAATTAAGCACTTGTTTTCCGAACAGACATTTCGGGACGACTCGAACCAAAAGCCATTATTTATCTCACTTTAAATGAGATATTTTAACCGTAATTTTATTCATAAACATTCATTTACAACAACTTTCTGCTCAAACCACCGATTGAAGCACTAAACTGTATTCTTCTTCAGCTATGGATCAGATAAAGAGATATCAGAAGTGGAATCAATTGTTTGGATTCCAAACCTTTGTCGAGACTACAGGTATAGATGGACTCATTCTTCATATTCCTGACCACATCATCTGTTAATTTGATTTTGATATCGTTTGGTCCAATTAGGTAATAGTGTTTGATTGGAATGCCATAAATGCCCAGCGTTTCCACCAGTCTCTCATTCAGTTCTTCATTTGTCATATTCTTCAGATATATGGCGTTATGAACTGTCAAAATGTCAAATATTCAAAGAACGTAAGACAATCAGACGATTGTTCAATGATCTTGCAAACCTTTGCCATCGGTTGTGACAAAAATAGTCAGACGGGTTGTGCTCTGAATGGCATGAATTGAGTTAAATAACCGAATGCCGTCGGAAATGCCGCAGATTTGTATGAGGTCTTCGCGGGTCAGTCGTCGCAAGTCTTCCGACGAGAAGTTCATCAATACTTCTGTTAGTCTATGGAAACGATTTTTGGTCAGCCATTCGTAGGTCTCGGCAGAGGAGGCGTCAGAGGGCAAACTGTTGGGCACAGTTACCGACGGTGACAACTGTTCTTCTGATGTCTATTTAAATCAATAATCAGTCAAAATAGCAAAAATACATTGAAAATGGTTGGCTTCCAACAAATATTGGGGGTCAGTTTCACAATGAAAATTGCGAGCTTCCAAAATCAGAATCGCCTTTCATATGATAGCCAGTCAATTAATGTTTAGTGCAATTATTGTCAATTATTTTGTGTTAATTTTAATTTAAAAGCAATAAATTGATAAAAATTTATATAATTATTCATAATATTTATGAGAGATTTGTTGAGAATAAGTATTTCAAAGATTTGTTGGAAGCGCACGATTTTCACTGTATTTTTGCTATAAATCTGAAACAAAAAGAATAAAATCAATAGAAGTTTACATGAGTTGATTGTGGCGATTGATAGCAAGTGGTCGATGAGGTCGGCAACTGAACGGTAGGGTGCGGAGAGTCTGCTGTTGTGCGCGATGAACTGATTTTAGGTGACGGACAATCACTTTCAGAGGGCGGCGAAGAAGCTCTCAATAATACATCGTCTTCGCTGAAGAATGTGAATAGAGTGCAGTCATAAGAAGGCTGGTAATAGAGGGTACTGTCCGGCTGTTTAGCGATCCGTTCGCTATCGGTCTTATGTTTTCTGTCGGCGCCCTTCGATTTAAATACTTTTATCTAAAAATAGTTCAAATTTAAAAAGACTGCCTCTAAAGTCCTAATTAATACCAAACACTGGGCGTTATCCAGTCTTGTTCTTTCTGTGGCCAAAGTGGTCTCAATAATGAGCCTCAATGGTGACCCCCGTTCGCCGCCATGTCTTTTGGAAGTGAATTCAGTGGAAATACAGTTGAGTTTAACAAAAATAGATGCCTCCCGGAAGGGGTCCCACACGAACTCCAAACAATTAGTTTTTGTACTATTGATTTGTACGTCAAACACACCATAACTGAGCGCAAAGTCTACGTCCAGTATCCTATCCTTTGAGTGAAGTCTACACCAATTGGCCATCTCTTCTGCCTCTCTATACTGAAGTCGTTTTTCAACAAAACCTAAAAATTTGTGTACAAATCAAATGAGAATACTTTGAACTGATTCTGAACTCCGAAGGTCTCATTCAGTTCAAGGCCTTTAACGATATATTTGGGGTACAGTTGTCTGCACCGATCTGTCGACTACTTTATCAGTTTCTGTATTAATAGCTTTTTGTTTGACACGAGATTTGTTAGACTGGGGTCGAGGAAAGGCATACCAGGGCTCGAATTAAGTATAAAGATTTTAAAATCAGAAACTTTTCCACTAAAAAGTCTGTTTGAAAGGAATGAAAGCAATTGACATCAGATTCACTAATAATTTACACTCAAATGGAGGTCTGGCACACAGTTTGGCTCATTTACCAGGAATTAATGAACTGAATGAGAACACAGAATATTAATTGCATACCTAATCGCAAAGTACTTCTCATGTTTTGTCCCTCATGTTTGGGAATATTGCCGATCTTTTTCAGTCTTATCTCATATGACTGGGACTGATTCAAGTAAGTCATTGACATTGCACCCAATTTTACACCAGAAGCGGTCGCCGCTCCCAAGATATACTGGAATGGGCGGGAGTCGGGCTCGGCTTTGATTGTTTTGCCCACCTGTACCGACGACACCCTATTATGAACTGACGGCGCGTCTGTCTTCGAGTATCGCCGCCAAGAATAACCGTAAGTGTTATTCTCATTTTTAAGACACCTCTCGACGGGAACGGGTGGAGTGGCACTGTTGGCACCTGATTGACTCGATTGAGAGTTATCCGATGCAAACCTGAAACCAAAGACAAGCGTTTAAGTCATAAAATGGTTCAGAAGACGATTTTCAATACAAAAAAATCATAAATCAGTTCAAAACCTTTGATTGGATTCCATAGAAGAGGTCACAGAACTGATTGGTGAGAGTTCGTCAGCACTGAACTGTTGAAATCCTCTTATCCTCTTATTTGCCTTCCTTTCTCTTTGAACAATAGGTCCGAACTGTTCGGACATATCGGCCAGAATTTTGCCACATTTTTTCTCGCTATCAGTAGAGGTATACGAACCACAAGAATTGTCATTAGATTGTGGACTAACAGGCATTCAGTTAATGTCAGTTCCCGAACATTTCAGAGAAGAAATTCAGTTAGAAATCGAAAAACACAAAATCAAAAACTGTGTCTAAAATAAAATAGGAAACACATCTCAAAAGATTTGAATAGATTTATGACAATTACTGAGAAAGAAAACCAGACTTATGTCAAACTTTTTAGGAAATTCAAAGCTTTTTCGAGTTTTTTAAACAATTAAAGAGTAAAACAATGGCTACCTTTCGGGCTGTTTCCTGAAGTACTTGGCCTGAGCGTCGTGCGAGTCCTGAGCGTTCTCTTCGCCATCTATGGCCTCCACTTTGACGATATTGTCGCCCAAAGTGCTGATCACTTGATTCAAGTCTCTTAGGAGCGAAACATTTGTGTTATCGCAGCCGAAACCAGACAATGATATGTCGAAGTCCTGAACCAATTCATCCAAGAAGAGGCTCTGGTCGGCGCTGTTGTGATTATTGGACGTGGGATGTGCTTTGCTGGACATGACTCAAGACATTCAGTAAAAGTCTGATAATTTATAGTCAATTATCGACGACTTCTGAACAATAGGTTTAATCAAAAGGTGATAAAAATGTTTGGAATATTCTCTGAAAAATTAATGATAAGATACGACATTAGTGTCCATTCATCACAAACACTATTCAAAGACTGAAGATTTAAATTCGATGTGAAACATAAGTTATCCATTTAATTATCGGCAAATTGATTGCTAATTAAACAAGAATTACTTGAAAATCAAAATCGATATCAAAATCAAAGTTATATTTAACGCATATCTATAGAGATATTAAAATTAAGTTTTGAGAACAAGAGTTTCGATAATTAATTCAAAGTTTGTAGACTTAAATTGAATTTTTGAGGTCAAGACTACACACAAGTAAACAAATTGTTTGAGTTTTGTTTGAGTTTGAAATTTAGAGCCAAAACCTTTGGCTTATTAGAGAAAAGCAATAAAAGTTTGATTTCACATATTTTTTTTTATTATTCAAAAGAAACAAAAATGAAAAATCATTATTCATATGATTTGGAAAATCATGTCTGACGTAAAGTAACAAATTAAGTGAAATAATAATGAAAATCATTCAGAAAATTGTTGCGAAAAAAAATAAATAATATCCGATAAGTATATAGTCATTTAAAGGAATAAAATTTTAAACAAACAATAAGATTATTGGATCAATGAAATCTCAATTTAAGGAGAAAATCAATTAAATGTGTTTGTAGTTGAAAGAGCATCATTTTAGATTTATGATTAGATGAAATTACAAGCTAGTTGCAATTTATTTAGTTTCTGTTGCAGACCTAACCCTGAAACTATTCAAGATTTTATGAAATAAATAAACAATTCTTTCAAGTACACCCGAAATTTGATCATTTGAAGGCCTTTAGCTCTCCTTTGCTCTGATTGTCCAGTGCCTGGGCCTGGACGGAAAGACTTGCATTTTGTCTTTCGTCTGAACAAGGGAGTTTAGAAAAATACCGAAATTGATGGAAAAATTAATAAAGTAATATTTGATAATAGTTTAAACATTAATAATTAGTTTAATAACTAAATAATTGATATGTGATAAAAAGGTCTGGAGTTAAAGACTTCAAAGTTGAAAATAAAATACAACTAGCTTGTTATTATGATAGTGTCTAATAGTTATTAAAATAAAATTATTGTTTTGTTTCTATCGATTTGCGATTTTAATCACAAAAAAATACTAAGAATTGGAAACAAAACTCAAATAACAGGAATATTTTGAATAAAAAAATCATTAATTTCCTGAAAAAGTCTTTTATATATTGAGACAAACATTTATAAGAAAATATATATGTATTTATATATATATATCATAATATAATAACTATTATATATATATATATGTATATTAGTTTCCAGAATATATTTTTATAAGAGAAGACAATATTAAGTTATTAACAGAAAAGTCTGATTGAGAACATTCTTTTTACAATTAAAAACATCAATTAGAATCGATCTTGGACAAATATTTCAATAAAAAAATTCCTAGTATTTAAAATGCATACAATGGGTATCTCGGGTAAAAAGGAATTTGTCGGCGCCTTTTCTTATACCGGAGTAAATCCGGGTAACCTTGCATTAGATCAGGATTATTGGCTAGAGCAAAACTGCCCGTCTCTCATAAGATGGCAAAATCTCTTAAACAGGGCTTAGATTGTATTTGAAAAATTTCAAGGTATAGCCTTGATTAGTTGAGAGGAAAATTCCACCTGAAAAACATGACCACATTTATACTGTAATAAATAACCCGACATTGTTTTGGACAAACATTTGAATTAATTTGAATTAATTGACTTTAAATTGGGTTTAAATGAAAATTCAGACACAAATGACTGGAAAATAGATTTAATGACAAACCTTTCGGATGTAAAACAATTTGTCAGTAAATGATTTGAATGTAAAAAACTGTTTTCGACATTAATTTATTGTAAATATTGTACTAAAAAGCCATCAAATTTGTAACAAACACTTGTTTTGCAAATAAACAGTAATTTAATAGCAATTAAATCAATTGAACACAACTTCTAAGCACTAAAACAGTCGATGTTTTAATCGATTTAAGTCTTGTCTTAAGAATCAAGAGTTCATTGTTTTGATTCCCCAAATATGAAGACATTCTGATAGGAATTTTCCAATTAAACGAGAATAGTTTACTTCGCTTTTTCAATAAACAGTCTATTTGTCTCTCAACCACTGCCATAGCTTTTGATATGTTTTTAGATAACAATTTCTTATCGATTCCTGTAAAAGACATATAACTAAAAAGACTAAATGTTATGAAAGTTTACTGAAACTGTTTGTATTGGTTTTGAATATCGGAATGTTTTTGAATATCAAGCGAATAAAAGTTTCTGTAAAACTCATATGAAATGCTGGATGACAATTATCTTTGATAATTTATTCGGATAACAGGAAAACTATTCAATTTTAATGGCTTAAATATAAAGATTCTTATTTATTTGTTTTTCCAATTCACCAATACTTGGAATTAATTCAATTATTAAATTGACTAAATTTGTAATTCATCCAACAAGTGGCGTAGCCTTGGTTATCCTATTCATCTTGTTGGCGCCATATTCAAATGTCGAAATTTATAATAAACTCCTAACTTATTAGTTTAATTTGTTCAATATTGTCACCATGATAATCTAAAATTAATAAACTATTAACTGACAGAATTAATACTACGACAATTTGCTACTTGGTCCCTGATTAGCCTAAAATTAATTAATTTCTTAAAATTCAAATATAAATGTATCTGTAAAATGCTTATCTATTTTTGGGTTATTTTGGAAAATTTAAAGTAAATATAAGAACGTGAATAAAAAATTCCACACAAATATTAATTCTGAATTGTCTGAATATTTTTTTGCTAGAAAAAAAGAAGAAAAATTAACTTTATCATATATTGCACTTTACTTAATCATGAACTGACGAGTGATTTGCATGCTACTATTGCCAAGGGAGTGCTTCGCCAACCTCTTAATCAAATTAAATTCTAATAGTACTAAATATATATTTTTTGTCAGGGTCTAATTCAATCTGGAAGTAAATGTATATATCCTTTTTAGAAATACCTCCCTTTTTATACGCTTAGTTCATTAAAATGGTTTGCAAAGAACCCCTACCTTAAGGTCAGGAACGTTGGCCGTAAGTACTCTCAGTAGAGGTACTGACAAAACAACTATTTTTTAATCTTTTATTATTACTATTAATTAAAGATAAGAGTCACTGAAAAGAAGATATATTCACAAATAACCATGGTATACAACTCAAGGAGTAAGAAATTATAAAAATGAGGGCTTTTTCAAAGAAGGTTGTTCATGAGTCAAACCAAGATGAAAATCGCAACTTATAATAGAACGAGCAGAGCTATTGAAATTTATTGAATTTATTGTTTAAACTTGCAATGAACCTTGGTGTTCCCAGTTTTTTATAGCTTAGCTATCAATTGAACGATAGTTTACTATGAAATCATTGAATAACAGAAACTTTCACAAATCAAACGTTTTAACGATTAGTTTTAAGGAAAAAGAAAAAAAGTAAAATGAATAGAAAATCGATTTATTCAGCTATTAATACAACTGACCAAGGTTAACCACTTACTAAACCGAACGGCATTTTTTAAAAATTTTCTAAACGTCACATTCTTAAGAGCTACTGAATAGTCTGAACTTGTTAAGAATTCAATGTCATTTTATCCATAAAACATCTTTTCTTGAGACGATCTAGGAATTACCCTGCCCATCCATTTTACGATTATCAGGATTTCCTTCAAATTTCCAGGCTATCTGTGTTTAACCGATGTTTGAATAGGTTTTCGATTCTATCAACAGATAAATGATTTCAAGGTTTTGTTTTTTACTTTAGTTATGGCAGTGTTTGGACGCACGTGAATAATGCCATTATGTCACCAAATGTTAGATAAGAACATTAACTTGTCAAGTGCCCAAGTTAACGTTCATCACTTTGATTTATTTAAATACTTAAATATTTAAAAACAAATGGTGCGCAACCTTTTTTCTGAAAAGATATATAATTTTGAGCAGTCATTTAATGCACGAACAAAGCCATTAATACCAATACATTCTGTAGTAATTGAGTTATCAAACAATAATTTCCCCCCTTTTTTGGTCTCTTTTATCAATTGATTTGTTAATAGAATTTAATTAATTCAAAATCACGGAAAGCGTCTGACTTTTGACATATTGTTAGTGAAAGCCCTCATATGTGGGATTTGTTATAAATGGTAATCAATCAAAGTATCACCAGGATAGCTTATCATAGCTTAATCGGAAATTTGATGATTGATTACTTATCACTAAAAGAGCAAGATCGGTCTGATTTTGTGTAAAATTTGAATAAACAATAATTGCGCTATTGATTTATAAATCAGGACTTAGATAATAAAAATGTGTTAGATAAATTTGAAAGAGGTCAATAAATTCATAAAAATATTACCATTAGTTGTAAATAATATGCTTTATCACTAAATTTGGTACCAAAAACCAAACTAGCTCAAATTCTGTGGCATTGATATCTTGGTCACACCTGCAAAACTTAATTAATTAGAATAATGTTCGTAATTTTCATCTAAAACTGTCCTAATTATTGGCCAAAAAACAGACCAAAAATAAAAATATGTTTTATGAGTGGAAATCGACAGCCGTTTATAAATATGAAAATCACTACGAATTCAATCAAATGAAAGCAATCGACTCTTTAGTAAATCAGTTTTGTTTTGTTCAAAAGAGTGACAGAAAAATAGAAAAACAGAAACCATTGAAAAAGTGGAGATAAAATGTTTTTTGTTATTCTGGTAATTGTTTTGCCGTTACTCACAGAATGTAAGACTCTCAGCAATGAGACGACTGCCGACACCAAAGCCAACGACGACTTTGAAGAGATTATCCTCACTGACAATGAATTCATGGGTAATATTTCAGACTTGAATCCGTTTGAAAAGCAGGTTATCGTCGAGAAGACTGTTCTCTATTTTCGCCGACATTTGACTCTCTTGGAGAAAGCCATCAAAAAGTTAAATGACCCGATCATTATGGAAATGTACGAAACACTTGCTTCCGAATTAGATTTGAGTGAGACCATTTTCATGAAAGACCCTGATTTGGACCGATTCAATGACGCCATGCTAGTCTTCAGTATGACTGCATTGGATCTGCAAACTGAGATCATTGAAAAACTGACCGACGATGGAACAAAAGATGACAGAACTATCAAAAATCTGATGTCTGACCTCCAGCCCAGATATGACTCCGATGACCACATTGAACGAAAACTACACGAACTCTGGAGATATTTAAAGGATTTTACGCACTTTGTCGAGGATGTTATCGAGGACGTCGACGAAGACCACCACTTGATTTTGGATAAACAATGAATTTATTTAAGTGTCTGTTATTTATAATAAATTGAGCGAAAATTTTGATTAAAGAACTATTGGTTTCAATGTATTTATTTTAATCAGAAATTCTATAGTTTTGAAACTTGAAGTTAAGACAAAGGAAAGCCATTGAACTGTCAGACGTTTCTGGACGTAACATTGTTTTGTAACCGAATATTAATCATTTGTTTTTCATTATAAGCGATATAATCATTCAGATCCAAGTTATAAATATAGTCAAAGTTAGTCAAGCCATTTTCTCCTGGATAGCTCTCTGTGCTGTCGACCTCACTGCTGGTAGTGGTTATAATTGTCGACTTGTCTGACCCTTTCTTTGATTTCGAACTTTTGGGTTCTGGGTTGTTGAAAATGGTCAAAGAAAGGTAGAGAACAATGATCAGCAAAATGATGAACAATACTAACAGGAAGAGGGCCACCCATTTGACTATTGGCACAAATATTTGGCGAATGATTGCGTTTTCACTATTAATTTCAGTTGAGTCCGAATCAAATGTTTTCAAATCAACCATTGAATTGATATTCGAAATGTCGCTCAAAGGATGGCTAAGATTACATAATGTGAGACAGGACACTATTTGTAGAAAACATATTCTTTTTGAAAACATTTTAATACCAAGACTATGGTATTCAACGATCTAATTGAAAGTCAAATGAAAACTTATTAAAAAATCGCGTGATGTTAGACCACAAAAAATTGCAACAATTTTTCACTCAACAAAAGTTTAACCGAAAATTATAAATAAACAGTAAGCAAAGATGATTTATAACCAAGTTGTCTTTGTCTGAAACAATTTCTGTCGGAAATCTGTCTTCGATTCAACCAAAAAATGAATTCATCTTGTAATTATAATCAACATTAGAAGGGACAAAATTCCTAAACCAAACGTAGCGACACTCCTCGCAGACCTTTCTTCCAATTAATGTAAATCAAGAAATAAAATTCTGTCAAAAATTGAGTTCTCAGTAAAAATAGATAAATTTTATTGAGTTTTAAACCAATGAATATTTTAAACAGAACTTTATGCAAAAAATATAAACCTTTTATTAAATGTTTGGACAAACAGTGGATAACCTTATCTTTTATTTGGCCGAAAAGCGTCCCGAAGAGGCAGTGAGACGTCCATCTCGAGAGGGTGGGGGTCGTTCATCACGAGTGGGAGTGCCATTATGACGATCAGCTCCGAGTTCTTTGGCACGTTTGAACTCCTGTTGCATAATCAGCTCATTTGTCAGATATGAGTGTTGTCTGATCTGTTGGCGCAACTGTTGGGGAACGTCAGGTATTATCCATCGCATGAATGATGTCAACGAAGCGATCACATTCTCAAAGATCACTACAAACGCCAAACGAACAGCTAAGAGGCGCCAGTAGTAGGCCGTCGGCTTATATTTACGAGCTTTGTCCGCCCACACCGGCTCCCGATAGTCCGAGTATCTAACAGATGAAAGGTTCAAGTATTAAGACAAGTTTTCAATAAATGTTCCATTCGCTCAGGTAAATCCAATTTTTTTTCTACCGCCCTAATTGTCCTTTAACATTTTAAAAATGGTTTGCCCCCAAACTTACATGCAATGGGTGAGATTTGTTTCGTCGTAGTCCAACTTCAAGAGTTGGTTGACATGAGTCGCATTATAGAAGGAAAGGGTTGTATTGGTGTACTTATGAAGATTACCATGTTCCATGTAATAAAAGAGTCGAGGCACAAACTCTGTGGTAAAAGCTATTATTAATGCGTTAGTAATGACCGACAGTTTGCCGATTGAGTCCAGAATTCGATACCAAATGCCAATTGTTTTCACTCTATTTATGAATTAATTAGATTTTATTCAAAATATTCGTTAACCAATTGGACAGACCTCTGAGCGACGGGTCTCTTGTAGGCCAGAATCATTTTTCTCGCATCTAATCTGATCTCAAACACATTGTTGATGAGTGCGAAAAGTGGGGCCAATGGAAAGGCCGAAACGAAGATCGTTACAAAACCAAATTGAATAACCATTTCCAGATATTCGTAGAACAAAGAAGTCGGTCCCCAATTGGCCAGGACATAGTCGTCTTCCCATTGTGGAACATTCAATGTTTCGATTGAGTCTTCTTTTCTATACTTCCATTTTTTGAGAAAACTTTTGAGTACTGGAGACCCCATTTCCATGAGTGCATTGATGGTCTGCTTCCCCACCATTATTATTGACAACTGAATGGCCAACTCTAACAGACAACCCCCTAATTACGACAGAAATCTTGATAAATATAGAAATAGTCACAATCATATCTAGTACCTGTTCCGCATTCCTCCTGAGTAAGAGATTCGTCGTCGAAATCTCCCGGAGTTTCGATAAACCTTCCCTTAAAGAAGGCGATGTAGAGAAGGGATGAATAATAGTTGATGAATTGCAAGATAAACATTTTCAAAGTGAGGGAATTGTCGAACTCGGTCTGTGTTCGAGGCATTTCCAATTCGGTTAAATAGTATGCAATTCGCGAATAGATTTGATTGAGAATTAAAATCAAAACCAGATTAAGGGCGGCCGCAGTCGACGCCGTTATTATAGACGAGAATTTTTGAATGAAACCCAAGTCGACCACTCGGGCGCCTTCTTTTTTTACCCTGAGTGCGCCCCGAATGGAACCCCGATAGACAATTACAGACATGACAGCCCCCAGCGCCACGAATATCAATAGCAGCACAACCGATGCCGAGAGTATAGTGTAAGGCAGTTGTCGTTTCCAGAATGGGATATACGGCTCATACATACGAGTTATTACATTCAGTTTCTTCGTGTTTACGTTCGATAGTCGTGCCTACAATACAGTGCAATAGAACAGAATGAGTGGAAAAAACTTGAAAAATATTTTCATATTTACCAGATATTCAGGTCTGGGATACTCCTCGACGGCGTCAAAGTTGGACAGATCCCATCGGTATGTAATCCGCGCCGCATATCGTTTCCACATTTCCAAATAGACTGTCGCCCATAAGGACATGAAAATGGCGAAGAATACTGTAGCCGGGTTGTCGAACAGGTAGTTGGTCCGGGTGTAGGCACAGGACTCTGACAGTCTGGTGAAGTTACAGTCGTGTGCGCACTGCGGACACACCAGATGCTCATTGTATGTACCGTTACACACTTCTTTCGAGGGCAGGTCTGACTCAAGAGTGGCCGTCCCGAATAGAAAGCAGAGGACTCCAACAAAGGAGGCCGGAATCAACATCGATGTATAGAAGCCCAGCCATGCGAAGTATAGCGCGATTTTCACTCCGAAATAGCGCCGGATCTCATCCAATGGCTGTTTCTTAAAGATCTGACTTATCGAAGCCCATGACTCCAAAAGTTGACGCCGAGGGGAACGCAGGTCTGAGTTTACTTTGCCTTAATTGAAATGAAAATTACTCATCAATTCGACTCATAACCTGGCTCATTTAAGAATTGCAATCTTTTTAAAATAATAAATGTTATAATGCATTTGTTTATCAATCTTCCTTTAATTAAAATGTGCCTGTTCATGTCTTTTGAATTTAATGCGCGTATTTTATATAAGTGGACTGGGTAAATTATTGAATAACTCGAAAACTATTTGAAGTATTATAAAAATATTTTAATAGTTTAATCATGAGTATATAAGTTATAGATTTTAAATTAAAAGTTGTGCATATGGACCCTGGTCCCCTATTAAATTGAGTGTATGTCAGAGGCGGTCAGTCAAAGCTTGTGCAGAGCTCTCAATGAAGGTTTAAGACTTATTTTTCCAAACTTTTCTAAATTTACCCCAAACTTTTGGCATAATGTTAATTGGTACATTATTTTCTTTCCAAATTGTGGTAGTACTTGGGTCCATAATTGGTCTTTGGGTTAGTTTTGACGTAATATTCGTTATCAAAAATCACAATTTTTCTAATCAATTTTCTGTAAATTTTTTAGCAGATAGTTTTAGATCTACTTTCCTGCTATTTAACATATTTGTTGCTTTCTGACAATTATTCGACTTACCATTGAGCTTTTTCTTAACGTCCTTCACCAGTTTTTTAAAAATTCCTACCACTTTTGCCCTATTTCTAACACTATTAATTGTGTTACAAAGAATTTTAGACCTTTAAATTGTTTTTAAGGTGGCCACTCGTATTTTCGGGCCAGGAATGGGTTTAAAATGAGCCGTACCCCTTAATTAATATCTTAAGCTGAGATTATAGAGTGTACTTTTTTTGTAACCATCTTTATGAAAGTGTGACACAATTTCGAATTTATTTTTGTTAGCGATTTTAGGCTAAAAATGCACAACTCTGTTAGCCAGGTCTTGTCTTTCTTTTAATGTCGACTCTTATCCATTATCTTTAAAATTTTTTAATAATTCTTATCAATATATGGGTAATTCATCTATCATTCGGAACAATGGTCGACAAAAACAATGCTTTTAGTCTCGCGCTATGTGACCACAAACTCATTCAATTTATATAAAATTCGCGCTTTAGGTTAATTATGTGTGGTAAACCATTAAAAACTCATGAAAAACCATTAGCATTCATATTTTTTTTAACTAGATTAGATTCATCACGTTAAAAGTTTAATATTTATCTTCTTGCGTGAGCATAATTTCCGACAAAAATAGAACAACCTTGTGACATTTTTTCAATCATATGAATGCCTACTTAAAACAAATGAAAACAATTTCACATAATCATAGCCAAGATGGAATTAAGCAAAGAAAACATAGCCATTTGCATCAGTCTTGTAATTATTAATGAAAACAAAAAAAGGTTTGCTAGATTAATTCAAAAATAATGTTGGCAAATTGGTTCTTATGAAATTGAGAAACTTAAAAGTGCAATTAATCAATAGTCATCTTGCCAATAAAGCAGAAAATACTATTGTTATTATTGCTCTTAATTATTTGAGCAAGCTGCCTACTTATGATCAATTTTCAAAACCAATTTGATCAGGGATCAACAGGCTCCTTAATGTTAGAAATGCTCTTAGAGAATGGAAATAGCCGCCTCAAACGGCCATTCTTTCCTAAATAAGATGATTTAAACCCTAATTAAAATATTGTCAATTTTTCATGACAAATTTGATAGAACAAAATGGCGGAAAATGGCTGCTATTTTTGAAAAAAATGTCCTTTGTGCATTAAACATTTTTTGAGGGGTGTTCTTGTACTTATTCTAAGGGGGGGGTTCTCTAAATGTATAAGTTCGTGGAATTTGGACCCTCTTTCTTATCCGTGTTTTTGATGATTGGGTGTAAACTGCTTAGAGTTTATTCATTGTAGACAATAAAAATAAAATAGAAAGAACAAGTATATCAAACAAACCTTCGTGCAATGGATAGGCAGCGATATAAACCTTGTCGTTCAAAAGTCTACTAATACCGAACTCATTAGCATCACTCATATTAACAGAAAAGCTTTTCCTCTTCAGTATGAACTCTACGACTTGTGCGCGTTGTGCGGTCGAAAAGAACTGTTCTTTTTGTGGCGGAATGTCGAACAGGTATTCCTTGTCCCGGGAGTAGGCGGCAGTGAATCTCATCGAGTGGTCCTCATCCTCGTCAAACAGCATCTTCCAGGAGGTCTGAATTGTCTTCATCGGCATCTTTAGTTTCATTACTTCTGCATATTTGGTCATCACATTCCATGGCGTATATATCTTCACAAAAATATATCCGTAACCGCCGACATCCTCCGTGGCTTCTAATTGTAGGCCTTCCTCGCTTAGGTTTGTCTACAATTCAAATATTATTAAACCCATTATGAAAGTGCAATCAATAATGTAGTTGAACTAAATTAGCTGGATCATGCTAGTCATCCTATTTATAAGTTTTGTAAGCTATTATTTATGATCAGGTTTTGCGATATTAATCATTTATTTTAATGGATTGAGAAAAAGGTGACAGTTAAAGTGGGCAGACCTTCTTTATTTGCCTGGATTTATGGGTCTACTCAACAAAAGCTCCTGGGCAAGTTTTTCAAATTTACATTAGACTCACAGGAAAATTTATTTTCAAAAAGACCAGGAAAATCAATTAAATGTATGAACAAATCTTGATCATCCTACTGAACAGTCTATTTCTTTTTGCTTGTTCTTGTAGTTTGTTAAAGATGTGTCAAATTAGAGAGCTGAAATTACTAATGACCTAAATACACCATTTAAGATATCATAAGTATTTTCAAAGAGCCTTGGTTATTCATATGAATAAAATATTGTGCCTTAATTCTGACTCTTATTAAGAGTATATCGATTGGAAAAGAAATATCAAAACATATAATAAGCCATAATTTTCTTTCGTGTCATTAAATTATAGCAGAAATGTCTTAAACTCCAAACAACAGACAAATAACTAAATCGGTATAAAAATCAATTTGAGTAAAATTGTGTCTAAAATGATTACCTCGAATATATTGCGGGCTTTAGCGGCGGCCGACTCGTCATTTGTCTTAATCTGATTACCCTTCATGTGAACCAATACGTAGTCGACGCGACGCTTCCCATCGGTGAAGAAATGATTGCCACGACTTTTCAGATTTTTTCTCATCCTTTCCATATGTTTTCTTTCCTGTGGCTTAAGGTTGTCCTCTGGACGCAAAAGATTCGGGCTTAGTCTTCCGTTGGCCACATTTGTTCCATTCTCTGTCACTTTTAATGAGTCATGTTCCTCGATTAAAACACTTTTTCTTCTATAACTAATATTATTTTGGATATTATTATTCCTATTATTATCAATACTCTCATCATTATTATTAATATTTATTCTACTTTCAGTCCTATCCTTCGCATTTGTAAAAAGAGGTTCCTTAAGGAGCGAGTGGTCGCCATTTATGACTTTATCGACTGATCATAAGAACAATTTAATGAAATTAGTTATAATTTCATGATACATTAATTTTCTTATCAAGTTGAGAATTGATTCAATTATTTTTTGAATAAACAAGTATACAATAGATTTTATTGAATAGAACAGAATTTTCACAGAATATTCTCAGAACTATTGTTCAGTAATGATTGTTAACTTCGACATTCTATTATTTTCCTCGATATTCATTGTATAAATATATATTTCTCAGTGTTTCACATGAGTATGCAAGGTGCATTACTCCATGCATATATCTTATTGTAGAAAAATTTTAATTGTAGAATCAAAGGATATTTATATATTTTATTGATTTTTCATCGGTTTGGTTAAGAAATTTGATCAAAATTTAATTTGAAAGCAGGAAACTTGCACATTACAAGATTATTGATTGCATGAAAGACAGTAATTATATGCAGGTTCTGTGTATTTTCAATTTAATATTTAAAATATATATTAGAAATTCACGAATTATTTTTAAAATATCAAGTATAAATATAAAAACAGAATTTCGAAACAATTCAATAAACTTAAGTTTTAATGATCTTTTTAAAAGTCAATATATTTTAAAGCCTCTAAAATAATGTTTATATTTAAATGAACTTTTATTTAAAAAAAATAAATTTGTCATTGCTCACAACGATCAAGTCCATGTCAATAGCATGAGAATAATGAACGAACATAAATTATCGACTTTGAAATGATCCAAACTTTAGGTTGTCATTGGTATACAAAAGTAGATTGGTCACATTTATAAATCAAGCCTGTATTTTTATTATTACTTTTCAAAGTAATAATTTCATAGTATTAAATAAATGTTTAAAATCAGTAATGTGCAGGGTCCATCACTCTAAAGGGACATATAGGGAGGGAATTTTTAAAAAATGACACTTATTTTCTGCAATTTTATTCTTGAATACGATTATTTCGGGTAATTTTAAGCCTAAATTAGCTTAATTAAATCCCAATTAAGCTAATTTGTCAAGTCTTAAGTATAAATTACTTAAACAAAGGGGTTTATGGCCGCCTTTATTAAAATTTGCAATTTTTGAGAGGGGGTCAGTTATCCTAAGTTTTTAAGGTACATTTTTTCAAGCTTAGGTGAATAAAACTCGGATCTTTGGGAATTTTTTATTAAATCCCCCTTGCATATCCCTGTTTAAAATAAAATTCTGTCTAACTAATTTTTCATTTTTAAAATTCTGTTTTTCCAATACAAGTTTTGGAAGAATAAGATCTTATGTATCCAGGCTTGATCTGGAAACATGACCAGTCTATTTTGCGTATCAATGACAACCTAAGATCCAATTCTAAACCTATTTCATTTGAAAGTCAAATTTGATTGGAATTCGAAAAATTTAAATGCAATTCTGTTTATAAGCAATAAACTAAACTTTTCTTAATTTTCAAACTTACTTGAAATTAGCATTTAAATTACCTTGACAAAAATAAGAGCTTTATATTATTAAATACACATTATAAAATATTATTTCCTTAAAATTCTCTCTCCCTCCCCTCTCTCTCTCTCTCTCTCTCTCTCTCTCTCTCTCCAT
>JAQIWP010000923.1:0-18749 GCA_034695525.1 Euzetes globulus | reverse complement strand
GCCGATTTAGAGAGTTATATGACTTTCTCTCCCAAACGCTAAGAGAACTTAAGTGAATACGGCCTCTGCCGATTTAGCGAGAATTATAACTATTACGGCCTTCTGCCGATTTAGAGAGTTATAAGACTTTCACTCTCAAAGGCTATTACAATTAATAGTAATTAAACTATTTTAGACTAAATATAAGAAAAGGTCAGTCTGTTGAGGGGAATTTGTCCGTGGGGCAAAGTACCCGTTTCACATTTCAGAAAAATTGTGCAAAGAACTAATAAGGAGTAATAGCAAGACAAAGTTATAATCAACTTACAAGAGACAATATATGAGATAACGAAGCAAGTAAGAATAAAATTTAATCAGATAATTATTTAAAAGTATTTGACTCATTTGTTAAATTGCTCATTAATTCATGCATTCATAAGACAATAAGGCAAAATTATATACATGTAATCTAGGCCAAATCATATTAATAGTAATTAAAAATAGCATTTTTAATCTTGTTAAAGACATCAAATTCAGTTATAAATTAGATTTTATTCAATGTTAAGCAAAAAGGTTTTCAAATATCGAATTGAGTGTGACATCTATTGATAAAGGATATAAGTAAAGTCAATTCAACAAAGTTATCTAAATATTTAGCAGAACACTTTAAAAGTCATTAAAGTTAATTAAATATATTATATTATTATATATTACTATTAAGAAACCGAATTTTGATTAATTTTGCTTGACAAGAAATTGAATTTATGAAGCTTGTTGTAACTATGCTAAAATTGTTCAAGTTAAAACTCATTATGACTTTATTCTATTAAAACTTTATTTTAATTTTTCTTCTAATTGCTCTGATAATGATTTCAAAACAAGCTAGGTATTACAATTTAATTTTTTAACATCAAAAGTTTTTTACAAGCTTATTTTTAAGTAAAATCAAATTAACTATCAACACTTATCAAACTACTCATCTCTTCTAATAATTGAATTGAGTTGAAGTGAAGTGAACATTAAAGAAAAACATTGATGTACTGATAATCTTGTTAGAAAATTTGCTTGATGAATGAGATTTTAATGAATAGAATTGGTATGGTTACATAACAAGTTCAAATTACATAAATATTCATTTGAATAATAAACTGATGATTTAATAAATATTTGATACTTAAAAACCTTTCTTTTGAAACACAAATAAATACCAAATTTATTTCTATACGTTTGACGGAAAAATAGTTATCTGACATATTCTTAAATAATGACAATCATTGTCTGGTGTGCTGTCAATCATTGAGTGATCAGAACTAAGATACCATAGCGTTGGTGGCCATCGATTAACAGTGGGATTCATGAAATTCTTTATTTTTTTTATATAAATGCTTTGACGAAAGTGAAGGATATATTGGAAGTGAGATGTCATTCAACAGCTGCTGGTTATGACAGAATTTGAACCATTATTGAAGTGTCGTTTGCTTTGACAGATATAAGCCGATGAACGCATCCCGGGAACAATACAGGACACCTCTGCTGTCGTCTGGTTCACCCCTGCAAATATCAATTCATATATTTGATAATCGAGCTAGGTTTAGGGATTTAGAGAAAGCTAGCGATGAGAGAGGGAGGGAGGGAGAGAGAGAGAGAGGGAGGGAAAGGGAAAGGGGAGAGAGAGAGGGAGAGGGTGAGGGTGAAGGGGGAGAGGGAGGGGAGAGAGAGCATTCAATTCTAGTACAAAATATTTTCCTAATACTTTAGTAATTAAGAGAGGAAAAGGAGGGAAAGACTTAATCCATACTATATCTATGAATTGATCGGCACTCGAGCCTTAGCAACGAATATAGGGTTTGGCGAAAAGTACGATTAAAGCCGCCATAAATGACTGGATTCAGCGCCGAATTGGAGTATGCGATAAACGTACTCATATAGGAAAGGGTTGAGAACCAGACCGGCAGCTGAAACACAACAGATTACTGTGAGTTAAGCAGAAAATAATTAAGTGATTATTAAACTAATACTTCTCCGGAATCATTAGCTGAGTGTCCAAACTGTGAGTACAAGACTATAATCTGCAAGGGCATCCAACAGATTACGAAACACAACAGCACTAAGCAGACCATTTTCACCACCTATTAGCCAGGGATAAATGGCACACTCATTACTTGTTATGTGCTGGACATGTTGACTAAAAATATCATGTTTACATCAAGTTATAGATTACTAGAAGTATCATGGATCATTATTTAGTAATGTTCGACAAAGTGGTGACAGGAAGGGATATGCAAGAGCCTGACCAAATGACTCTAGTTTTAGCTTAATTCCATCTATATAAATCCATATAAATTAAAAAATAATATTGCTAAACTTTATAATCGCAATTAATTTTCTGTGAAAATTGTATCTGCTAGTTTGAAGAAGGTAGTTTATTTTATTAAATTTTATTTACTTCTGCCATTTTAATTCGTTGAATTCGTTAAATAAGACATCGTTTCTGGCAAATTCGAGCATGCTGAATTGATTGGTGGTTAGAATTTTATACATTTTATTGTTGATGACAATGTTTTAAATAAAAATTTAGAAATTTAATTTTAAAATGTATTTGTAGTCAGACTTAAAATTTTTTTTGTCAATTTACACTGGTGAACACAAAATAATAGCACTAAAATTACACTGTTCATTTCATTTGCAAGTTTATTTTAGAAAAATGGTCATAACTATTAACCATTAATATTATAAAGTACTTACCTTCATCAATTGACTCAGAACTATCAATTCAATAATAAACAAGGTCTTATTTGTCGAAATCAAAAAACTAAAAATTAAAACCTTCAAGCCCTTAGCGGAAAATGTCCAGCATCAATATTGTTTAGAATGATAACCATGTTGAAAACAATATTGTCTCTCTACCCGAAAATCATATTTTAGGCTTTTGGGGCACAGTTTCCATATGGGGTTAGACTTTTCCTTTCTTCTGGACAGACCTACATTAATAATAATTGCGAACCTTTTTCTTTGAACAGTCCTGTGCTCTCTGGGTGTTGGTAATGACTTCGCCGGGAGCTTTGTGGACCCAAAGGCGCCAAACAATTAGAGAATAAGCAGTGGCCATAACGAAAACTGGCACAAAAAACAGGGTCACCGTAACCATAGTGTAGTACATCTTCTTGAATGGATATGTGGACACACATCTGCCGTTTATGTTTTCAGTACTGGCCGGCCAGTCCTCTACACAAGATGTCTCAACAAAATTCTTCCACTAGAATCCAGATCAATTTAGAAATTAGTTGAAGCGAACAAAATATTTTATAAATCAAGATGTGCATGGTTGAAACTAAAAAAAAGAACTTGATGATCTTGCATGGACAACAATTGTTGTATATTCCAAACATGTCGGGACAATTTTATTACTTATTATTATTATTAACCTAGTTTATCTTTCTTGGCCATTTTCATGTGAGACATATTCTTGATGTCTAATAGCACTTAATACCAATTTATTAGTAATATCTTATGTCATATCTGTAATAACTGTAGTCATAAATATCCGGTTGTTTTAATTCGCTATAATTTTCGCTTGTTCATTTGACAAATTTTACTTTTCTTTCGAAATACAAATCGAGTCTATATTTCTAAACCATTTCTAAATCAAAAAAAGGCAATGAAATTAAGCCGAAATTAAAGAACCAATTAGGGACTAATTAGCTTTCAATGAGCACTGGTTCAGTGAATTCAGATAGCAAGCACAGAATTTAATTTTTGCTCATCTCTTCAAATGTTGACAGAAATAAATAGAAATTAATTGGAAAGAAAATCAGTGGAAAAATATATCAAATTTCGTAATACAAGTCACAAATAAATTGCTTTCAATAGATTCAGACTCATTTTCAACTGATTATTAGGTTTCTTAGAAATTGTTGTTTATTTTTTTGTATCCAATCAACTGAACAGTAAGGATAGCCAATGAATCTGTGCTCCAGACGGGTATCTATTTTAGACCAGAAAATAGAAAGGAGTGGTATGGAAAATATTGATACCTTTCTATACTTTTTTATTATGAGAATGATTGTATATCGTAAGGATCGTCTCTTGACCCGATCGTCTCTATCGCCATATATGACAGCCCCCTAATGTGAAAAAAGAGAGGGAAAGCTATCTATTGCTTAATCATAAGATTGTTATCAAAACATTGTCTGAAGTAAATTCAATTGAATTGAATAAAGATTTGAATTTAGAGAAATAAAGTCTAAATAAATGAATTGGTTTAGTTTGGATGACAATCAGATTGTTGTCCATATTATGGCAATCAATAGTTCAGTCAATAGCTCTATAATTGTTTGTATAATAACAATAAAACTTTTATTCTTTGATTTGATCGTGTTAAATACTAGATGGCAGTGAAATTTCATGCTCTTGGGTCAAGAGACGATCGGGTCAAGAGACGATCCTTACGATACATATATATAGTACACCTGTTACATCCATATTGATAGACAAATAGTACATAAGTTTACCTTATTGATTGTATTTGCAAGTGTACAGTTGATCAGACATAATTTAGACGGATCAGTGTAATTTCTACTTAAGAACCGGAATATTGACCGAAAATTCATAATTCTATCAATAATTCAATGTTTTTTTAAACTCAAAGTGAATGGCATTTATTTACTGGCATTTTCTTCACAAAAAAATTAATCTCATAAAAGTTTTATTAAATTTAGTAAATGCACTGGAAAAAACTACTCAAATAAAAACTTAAGGGAACTAGACTTAAGTGCCTAGTTTCTCAAAAGGAGTGGATATGAGCGTCAAAAATATTTTAACAAATTCATAGACGAATAAAAATCATAAACAACTTAATTACAAGAATTTTGCCAAAAAATACCAAAAATATTTAAAAAACTAAAGGATAATAAAAGCAAATATTTAATAAGACATTCAATTTATTCCAAGATTCATAGATAAAAGGTTCGAAAAGAAGTTATTTTTATTTAAACAAAAGAATAAATTAATCCTTTCTTTGTCTAAACAATAGTCGAGAAAGCTTTGAAAACAATTGTCTCTTATTTTAATCACATTATTTCATTTAAAATATCTTTACTTCAAGTAATTAAGTAAACAAAAGATGCTCTTGCGAAATAATTAATAAGCAAGCAATTATTAAACAATTATAAAAATTAGAAAAGCAACATTCACAAATTCTATTAGGAAGAAATTTATCAAGTAAGTTCTTTGGTTAAAACTTGAAAGTAAATATAGACTATTAAAGATAAGTAAGATTATTGAGTAGAGATGGCTAATAGGGGTCAGCATCTTGCTCTCTCCCCGCGGCTGCAGCAAGCGAAGCGAGCCGGCAACTTTTTGAGTAAATCCTTTTTAGGGTTCATTGATAATGTCGGCAAAAAAGCAGACATTTTAAAAATAACAGACATATTACTATCTAGTAATTCCAATGGGAAAAGCCACATTTCTAAGAGCTTTGCTCATTTCAGAACATAAATATAGAAACTATTTTAGTTGAAAGTACTATATTTCTTCACATTCTCGGTATAAGTGAAATTGACCATTTTCTTTAAAAAAAGGTTTTATGGTGTCTACAGAAATACCGGTATAAAGTGAGGCATATTTTTATACAATGAAGCGGTAATTTTATTTTTAAACTGTAATTATTTAATTTAGTTAATATCATAGCAAATAGAACATGTAATTAAAGTTCTTGTGAATTATTCCATTCTTAGTAGATTTTTAATGTTTAGATGTAATGAATCAAATTTTGAAGTGCACTGAATAATTATATGTAAAATCAATACTGACTTCACATCTGATAAGCTTTTGAATCATTTGCTTATCTTAATTACCTCGAGTCAGTGTTTCTGAGAATTATTTTTCTTTTATTTATAATTATTTTGTTTTTTCGTATTTAATCTCTGATTTTCTTCTCACTTATACCGGCATGTCGGTTTACCTCGAGGTATACCGGCACTAACTTCAATTTCGATTTATACCGGCATGCCGAACTATGTGAGGGAATACAGTAAGAAATTTTTGACAACTAATCTAATAGAAGAACAAAAATATTGAGAAATAAGACCTGTGACAAACACTTGATATTTCTTACAAATCATATCTACACAATTGATAGCTTAGTTACTAACCCTTAATACTGTCCATGAAATGTTAACCATTTTTACTTGATAATAGTGATTTTTGAATTTTTAAATGAGTTTGAATAAAATATTTTTGCTATTTTTATGATCAGTGACCATGCTTATAATAAAACCATTTTTAGTTATTGTTTGATAAAACTTCTTATTCATAATAAATATGGTCTTATGATAATCGCTTAGATGTCAATCATCTATCAAGTTGATTAAATTTTGCTCCGACATATTTGGAAATTAAAAAATGCTATTGTGATAGATTAAAAATACAAAACTTTGATGGATTAGTTGATGGAAAACTTACTCGAATTTCTTGATGTCTGCGATATATTAAAAATGGTATCGAAATGATTAATGAAATGATCCAAACGGTGGTAATCACGGAACCGGTCCTCTGTTTGGTGACTCTGACTCTTAGGGGAAAAAATATGGCCACAAATCGGTCGCAGGATATGGCAGACAGTGTCAGCACTGATGAGGTCAGACATGTCACTGCAAATGATAGCACAAAATAAAGTAAATAACAAGCTTTGAAGAATCCTTATAACAACGATAAAAATCTTTTTACGTGTAAATTATATAGAATCAATTATTTGTATCTGACTTGTAATTCTTATTTATTAAATGTTGCATGTTGTCTCAATTTTTACTATAATAACAGAAGTAATGAATAGAAGGTGTGCTTGGGCTATTAAATGAAAATTGAAATTATATACTTTAAAACTTAGTTATAGTTGTAATAGATGATTTTTTTTCTAAAAGATATCAATCAGGATCGGAACAACTATTAAATAAAGTGGCTGATTTTAGAGGAATTCAATACTATGGCACACGTGTCTGTCTGTCTCCTGAGGAATGGGTTTGCTTTCCATTATGATTTGATCTTAAGTTTCAAAAGTTTTAAGATTAGTTTAAAGTTTCAATCTTTTGGTGATTTTTTCCAACAGTTTTCTAAATGATTGAAAACAAAATCAGTTGAAAAGTAACTCCAAAATGAATTGAAAGTCGAAATCACTTTTTATTTTCCAAATCTATCGCTATTTGACCCAAATTTTGTTAAAAATTTCTGACTTTAAATCAAATAATAAATAAATTCATTTGACAAAAGTCAGGATCATTTATCAGATAATAATCAACTTAAAGAAAGTCAAACAAAAACAGAATCAGGGATGTTCAAGATACTAGATCCCAAGAAGATTTTTCTATAAATTGTTTATAAGAGAGTTGTCTAAAAATCACAGTCACTAAAGAAATTTCTTATTTTCAAAGAGAAGGGTCAAATTTACACTAAATATAGAAAGTTTACTGTGGCTTAAGTTATAAATAGATTTTATAATTGTATATACGCTCCCCCTTTCCTCACCCCCTTCTGCACCCGTTTTTAAAAGATGTCAATCAAGAAGCAAAGAATCTGAAAGCCTAGAATGAAAGATAATTTTAATTTCATCTGTAATTAGATAATATTCAAAGAGATAGGCGGTTTGGTATATGATATGCCGATAACTCATTTAAATATAGACAATAAAAATAAAAAATCTACTCAAACGCCAAATAAAATGTTTTTTATCAGAAAGTATTTGAAGAATGAGAGCCTAAATAAATAAAAGAAGTGATAAACAAAGTAATGAAAGGAATAAAAAATTTACCAAAAATTTTATTAGTGTTTGAGCAATAAAATTGAATATTCTGTTCAAATCTGAGGATCTTTTTAGGCCAATAACTGGAAGGTGTTGACAGATAAAAATAAAAATCAATTTATTGTTGGATTCCAATAAAGATCGAGCACAAATAAAGACTGAATTCTCTTTGCTCTGAAGTAATCGAAAACAATTTCATTATTTTTTGGGATAAATCAAATAAAAGATTATTTTATTGGAATATTTTCATGAGAACAGATCCCAAGTATCCTGCAAATCGGATTTGAAAATTCAATTTAAATTCTGAGTTTACTTCAAAAAAATTCGTATATCCTGGATTGAAGTGCTATTTGATTTATAATTCAATTTTTATAAAGGAGTTACCAAGGTTCCTTAGCTTAAAGCCTCAATTTAAAACCATTAAACTAAATAAAACAAATGATTAAGCTTAAAAAATGTTCAAAAATATGGGTGACTATCATATTGTCTCATTCGGTGGACTGTCCACAAGTCTATGTTGTAAGTGGTTCTCACTTTGCAACTGGCGTTGAAGAAGCTAACAGTGTTCAGGCAAAACGGTCTGCCATTCATACCAACAGTTTGTGGAAAAACTTGAGTTGTGAAAAAAGTAAGAATTTTACTTATATTTTAATATTTTGTTGTCTCATAACTACTAAGATCTCAATTCAAATATTCAAAAACATTGGATTTTCAGACGAATTGTATTCAAATGTATTTAAATACAATTAAATTTACATGTTTTTGAATCAGCAATTGAAAAATTTCATTTCAATTGCTGATTATAAATTCAATTATATTCAGCATAAATTTGCAAATTTTCTTTGTTGTTTTTGGTGATATTTAATAATAGTTATCTATTTCATATTTATAGGATATTCTTTTGAATAGCAATTAAACCAGTGGTGAAATTTTCACAAGAATAAAACAAGTAATCTCTCTGGACATTACAATAAACGCACCATTCTATTTGTTTCAAAAGGACCTGTCTCACAATTCAATTCAAAATGATTTCGGTCTAATATATAGAGTAGGATATCAATGATTTTAAGCACAAAAAACAAAAACCTAATTCAAAATGGGAATAAAAATACCAAAACATTTATCAAGAACAAAAAATCGATTTAAACTGAAATATCAGTCTTTTAACTTATTTATGGAGTAAAATGAAAACTAATAATTCTCCTTGAAAATAAAGTAATGAAACAGAAACCATATATTTAAAGACATATTTCAAGACAATTTTCAAGACTCTTTCCTAAATTCACCTAATCAATCAAAATATTTCCATTACTCAAAGATATTACGCAAAAAAATGAATAAATAATTGCATATTAAAGGAGCTAGATCAAGTTGCTAAGCAATCAATCTTTCAAATAAAAATTTGGAATTTAGCAGTTAAAAATGATAAAGGGTATGATTTATTCCTATAAAATTTTCTAAAATAGTTAATAATGAAAATAAACCTCTTTAAACTTCGACGAATTAATAATCTTGCACATTATTTTTAACACAACATTATATTAGCAATAAATAATAATAAAAAAAACCTATAAATTCTAAATAAGTTTTCATTGTACCCAATCCTATTATTATTAGTTTCTTGTTATATTCTGTCCAATCAATTATCAGCACAAGAAAAATCATGAAACGTATATAAGAATCACACAAACGATTGAATTGAATCGATATTATTTGTCATCACTTTTTCATATAATGAAAAGAAGATTTCCAAAGAGAGTCCATAACTTTAGGGCGAAAAATGTGATCGATATTACAATAAAATTAACACTTTATTGAGTCCTGACCAGGTTGGTCAGAATTGCCACTTATCAATGAATAGCAATTGTAATTATCTGTTGAACTCAAATTTCTTCAATGAACTAGTAAATTTTGATTTAAAAGTCAGAGTAAGAGTACTGTCTGTATTTGTTTGATGATAGCTTGCTCAAAATTTGAGCCCTACTATGTAAAGTTATTAAATATTTAATTTATTTGTGTTCAATCATTAAAATATTTGTTTTCAAGTCTTCAATTCATGTTCTTGTGTTTTGTTTTGTTTTAATAAAATTCCATTATGTCATTTTCTTCTTTATTTAAGAAATTTAACATGCTATTTTGTCCATCATTTTTTAAATATCCACTCCCTATATCTCATCTGGGTTTTGGCCTGAAAATGAGTAATAGTCTTTCCTTATATATCCCTAGAATCACGGACCTTGTACATCTCTGCACTCAAATGAATACTTGATTCGCTCACAATAACAGCAAAAAACGAAATTTCTGAAAACAATTTCCATTTCATTGGAAACCCCGCTCTTTTAGTTCATTGAATATATTAACTAAAATTCATTTAACAAGGAATGTAAAGAAAATAAAAGTAGATAGAACAGAAATTAATATTCTAACGGAATGTTCGTAATATGACCAACATTGAAAGCGATCAAAAAGGACATTCAATTTTTTTAATATTATTAATTCATCGAATTTCATAGAAGAAGAATGGGTTACCCAAGAATATAATGGCATAAAAATATTGATAACTAATATATCATTCAGTTTTCACTACAATGAACAGTGCATTACATCCTTTATGATAGGAAATTCACTATTTAAGTATATGTTCTCTGTTTTATCTTTTTTTTACTCGCAATACAATATCGAAAAACCAAAAAAAGACGATAATAAATATAAGGAATAAAATATTTTTTGTTGTGTAAGTAATACTCAATTCGAGTGATTATATCCCAAGAATATATTCAGATAACTCAATAAAAAATAAAATTAATATGAAAGAGATGTTCGAGGTCATTCAATATACTGCTTAGAATAGTTTGAACTTAAAACTTGAGAATCAAAAGCAAGAATAAATATTTAAATTAATTTTTTTTACAGAATTAAATAAATTTTAACTGTATGAACTCAATATTTTGAAGTTTTAGAATGTCCAGGTATTCTGTCTATAAACCTTAAGACATTTTTGTTTCAAGCATGGCCAACTAGAGGGTTGAAAAATATTTGATTTAAAATTCAATTAAATAATCAATATAAAATAATATAACGCCTACAATATTGTAGTTGTGTTAACTTGACCTTACATCTTTGAAACTAACCTTAACATTCTTACTTCCGTCAATGTTGTTCATCAAAAAGAAAGAGTGGAATATATTCTGGGAAAGAGTACAACTCATTTGTTCTCTTCAATAACCAAGATGGTCTCAAAAGAGTATAGACAATCCTATTTAAAAATAATGCAAGGATTTATCATGACATTGGAGCGAGTTGCAAAAAAGCAAAATGTTTATTAATTGAGCATTCTTTCTAAAATTCAAAACCCTGGTGATTACTAAACTTATTCAATTGAAACGTTCAGTACAACTGCTGTTATCATCAGTTGTCAGACACTTATTACTCGCTATTTATTTCGATATTAATTTGTGAGGAATAAAAGGGTCGACACATTATTTAGATATTCACAATCGATTTGCTATGTTTGAGAAATGTCAATTCAAATCCTCTTTATCTTTGGTTTGCAAAACACTTTCATTCAAACCAGTCATTCAAATGATTAACTTTTCATTGATTTCCTTCAATCTAAAAATAGAAAGAGAGGGAGAGAGAGAGAGAGAGAGGGAGGTAGAGAGAGTTAAAGAACTACCAAGTTTTAAACTGACGAATTGATGACTAGCTCAGGTGTTCGAGGGAGTCTTTCGGTTCAAAAATTGATTTTGTAATTAAGGAACAAAAGAGATAATTTATCGACAGTTTAGGTGACTTTAAGGAACAGTTATTAAACGAAATTAAATCAATTTTTTTGGTAACATAAGTCGATTAAAATTTCTAGTATAGAAATCAATTCATTGTTTGTTGAACTATCTTGCTATTTCCGAAACCTAACCTTGCTTTAGACGATAAACATCCCAAATGAGAGTCAATGCAATCAAATATTTATATAATGTCCCGAATTCTCAATCGATTAATGCATTGATAAGTAAAGCGATTTTTCTGTTCAGGAAATCTCTTGTCAACTGTCTTCTTACTATGGACTGATTACCCAGGAGAAAGAATAAAGTTGGGTACCAAATGAACCTATAATATTTAACGGGATCATTCATCAGAAAATTGAGTCAATTGAAAGTAATTTGTAAACCAAGTTTTCATCAAACAAACTACTTAATAGGACGTTCAATTAATCTTGTTGATCCTATTTTTTTAAATAACTTCTAAACAGTAATAGATAATTTGATTCGGTAAAAAGTATATTAATGTACCATATTGGTATTTTTTATACAATCCTAATCAATAGATTTTGATGGCGTGATCTTTGAAATTTTTGGACATATGCAAAGGTCTTATCACCTTATTAACAGGTCAAATTTGAAGAGTAATATAAGATTTTATGAGTGGGGCATGGTAGAAAGAGTTGATCTCTCATTTGATGTGCAAATCACTAAAATTGCATTACCACAAAAATATTTACAGCACTTCAAAAATTGAGAATTCTTCCGTTTAATACAATTGAAAAATGTTCAAAATGGGTTTTTTCAATGGTATTCAATGGAAAAATTCTCAATTTTTGAAGTGCTGTAAATATTTTTGTGGTAATGCAATTTTAGTGATTTCCACATCAAATGAGAGATCAACTCTTTGTACGATTTTCAAAATGGATCTAGCTCAAATTTTCTCCGAAATTTGGAGAGAACTTTAACAACACATGTAATTATTATAATAAATATATAGAGCATTGATGTAATGATAACATTTTGTACATTAGAATCAAGAAAAGTAAATATAGTATTTTATTTTATTTGTCTTTTGTCCTAGTTATCACTAAATATAAGCAAATTCGGGACAAGATCATATTTCTGCCTTTAGTACAGAATTTTATTCTTTGCTCATTCATGATTTAAACCAAACAATTGATAGAAAAACATTTTATTTCAACTTCAACTGTGACCAAGGTGGTATAGAAAGTCTTTTCAAAAATTGAGCGATGGCATGCCCGTTTTACATTGATCTGAGACCTATAACAAATGTGATTGATTTTTTAGGAATTTTCAGCATTTACTTTACACCTGCCTATAGATTTCAGACTAAGAGATTATGGTCCAGAACATTGGCCATCCCTGATTTTGACAATGAATGGCAATAAGAAAAACAATTTTATTTGATTCCTGGTATTTTCGATGCTTTCAAAGAGATTTTCAGATCAGAAAAGTTGGTCTCAAAGAGAAGAGATTAATCTAAGAGTAAATCTGTTTCTTTCTATTGATAAGAATAGACTTTTCATTTATGCTGTTTAAGAAAAACCAAAGAATCAAATCTACGGATTATATAAACCTCTTAAGTATACAAAATATTCTTAAGTCAACAGAATATTCTGGAGTCTGCTTTTAATAACAAATTCTTATTTAGATAGGGTTTCAAATTCATGGAATTTCTAATAACATTTTTCATTTAATTTTAATTTCGTTGAAACCAAATAAACTAGAAAAGCTCAAAAGTCTTCCAAGATCCATTGTTAAAATCGACTGGATATAAGAATTTAAACTTAAGCAATTTTTACGATTTTCAAAAGAAAAGGAATGAAGTCAAGTGAAGACAAATGATTCCTGGCAATAAAACTCAATAAACATTCAGTATAGCGTAAAGATTACCCAACTGAATGAGCGTGGTATTTTTCTTGCTTGGGTGTATAGATTAAACCAATTGAAATTGGATGTTATTTCGAGTCACAATCCAATACCACTATTTGTTGCTGATTTTCAGGAATTATATTTTGTTAAAAGTAGCACAAAACCTTTGCATTGATCCAGAGTCAGATAAAAACAGTAAAGAGATAAGAAAGGTCTTTTCGAAAATTCAATATTTATCTATTAATGTTTCAGCAGTTTTCTATTGCGATTCGTTAAGAATTAACTATTTGTTCAAACAATTTGTTATTTTGCTGATTGAAAGTAAAATCTTTATCTATAACCTACATCTAGAAAGTTTTAATTTAATCAATCAATCTTGGTAAATAAATTAATGGGAAATAATTTATAGCGATTCTTATTAATCTTCCATAAAATAGATTTTTTATAATAACAAGAATCTAAAGCTTTAGTAAATTAAGCAAAACTTTATTAAATATCAGATTGGAAAATTCATTAATATTAATAAGATGAATTAGTTTATCCTTTTAAAAGCATGGAACTTTTAACATCATTAATTATTCATAAAATGTGCTGTCGAAATAGTATATTTGCTAATATTGAACTAGCTATGTTAGAGCATGTTTGCAGATACATAACAGAAATGATAAAACTTGAAATATAAAAATCACAATAAATAGCAGTGTTTCAAACTCAACACTTTAATTTTGGACATGGTAATTTATTTGACTGAAAATTTTGACCTCCTCCATATTGAATCGCTTTAATTAACCGATATAAAAAAGAGGATCTTGCACATCGCGGCTATTATTTTGTTTTATTGTCACAAATCTATTCATTTTGTAAAAAGACTTAATGAGAAGACTAATTAATTCTGCAATTCTTAAGAGAATTTTTATCAGAAGTTTCATTAAAAAGTTCTAAACATTTGCAAACAAATAACAAAAAATGTAATAAAACTAATTGTTTTATATTTTAATAAGTTGAAAAACACGTCAACATTTAAATAAGCCAACTTATCAAACTAAATTTTATTAAATACCCAGATCAAATTCGATGGAAAATATAAATTAAGGTTAATTTTATATAAATCCCTTGTTAATAATCAAAAGTTTCTCTTCAGCGATAATTAAAAATTTTTATTACATAACTTTCATTTTCAACTGAATCTCTCCCCCTCTCTCCTCTCTCTCTCTCTCTCTCTCTCTCTCTCTCGCTCTCTCTCTCGCTCTCTAACCATGAACAATATACAATTTACTTAACACAATACCTTGTAATGAAAAACAAAATAAGTTAACTATGTAATTAATTAACGGAAAGCCATTAGGAAAAGCCACTAATCAAATAAAATTATAAGAAAATATTTTTGGGCAACATTATTTGATTACAGCTCATTTTCAAAGCACTACAGGTATAATGGCATCTAATCTAGCAGAATTATATCAAATCAGAAGGTTTGATAAGCCAACAGAAATCTAATAAAAGGAGATTTTAGTGAATCCCAGTCGCATAAGAATAGGAGACAAATTCACGGATGAAATTAGTGATAGCAATGAGAGATCAAAAGTTACCGAAATGGATGAGTAAATCAATGAAAAATTGTCTTTTTCTCTCTGACACTGATTCCATTGTAAAGGACATATCAGATGACAATTCGACCATCAAAAGGCCCATTTTTGCATGTTAGCACAGACCTTGTTCAACTTGCTTAATTCTAATAGTATTATTCACATGGTTTAATCCAGTCATTTGTCATTAAAAACATTTAATTTTTCATTGTATCAACTAATTAATAAATCAAGTAAGCTAAAGTAATAGCAATGATTAATTTATTAACATGTTAAAATGAAGGTTTAGGTAAAAATTTTAAATGACTTTACTTATATTTTTCAACTTAATCGTATTTGGGCTTTTTGAAAGTTGAATTTGAATGACAATATAATGGAGCTTACTCTGAGCAAATCCGTTGATTTTGCACATGATCGGTCCCAGGACATAAAGTGGTTCGGTCAGATTATTGATGAGATGAACCCATAGACAAAAGATGCAGATGAGAATGTCGGCCACCGCCAAATTGGTCAGGTAGTAGTTGATTGTGTTGCGCAGCGATCGGTTTAATAGCACCGCGATAACAACACTGGTGTTGCCCACCATTGTGACAGTGATTACCATAACACAAGTGGCTATTTTCACGTAATCACTGCTATCATATGTGGCATTAAATATATCCGGATTTGGGAACTCATATTCTGAGAAATTGAATGTTGTGAACGAATCGCAGCTATTTACATTATTATCAAGCCAGTCACCCAGTAACAGTTCCTCGCTCTTATTATATTCAGAAATCGAATAATTGGATGCTGTGCTCATTTTGGTGGACAATTCCACCACTAGTTCATTGCTGGCTTCAAATACCGGAATAAAATTATAGGGAGTGTTCTTCATCGGCTATTCAATTGGCTCAAGGAATCTGAATACACGCAAGTGAATTGAATTTATAGAACTAGTTTAACCAAAATTAAAATACAGCCTATCGCTGTATTTATGTACTATCGTAATTTATGAGCAAAATGACGAAAAATGCTGTTGCTGAAAATAAATTTTTCAATTAACAAAATTAATGCCAATTAGGTTTTAATTAAATAGCTTATCTATAACACCATAATAAACAAGATCAGATTTTAATGTTGAAACTGGGATTCCTAATCAATGATATAATTAAGCAAGTAAATAAGAAAGTTCCATAAATGAATTTAATTCTGGTATTATTTCTTAAATTTTCCATGATGAACTACCTAACAACTCATAAATAAACTCAAATACAGTATATCTAGCAAATATTAATCAAAAATTAATAATTAATAGGCAATCCTTGCATTAATAGCAAGTTTAATGATATAAATTTTTAAACTGTTCTATGATAATCACAAGACATATGAGTGATATTTTTTTCTAAGATTTCCCAAAAACTTAATAATGATATATTGAACTCACCAAGTCGATAAGTTATCAGCCAAAGCGTGACAGGAAGTCTTCCGTTAATTTCCATACATTTGAATTGATGATTTTCATATAAGTGCAGACGAAATGCCACGAATATTCTGAGTGGAAATCAACACTGTTCCTTTTTTCCTCTTATAGCAGGCTATAAATTGTTTGGTGTAATTAAATAGAATATAAAAAGGCATAAAATATTCTTCAGGCAGTAAATTATTATCAGATCATTAAGCAGGGAAACAAAAACAAAATATTATAATGTCGTTGAAGTCAGTGCTTGATATTTATTATATCATCAGATGATAAGAGAAGTGCAGTGATTGTCATCTTTTATCCTAATATTAAAAGACGTTAAAGTCATTCATATAATAGGAAAGGACGAGAAAAAATCGTTACTAAAAGCAGTTTTTATTGGGTCGACACTGGAATTAAGTTACATAAGTGTTGAGGAAAAGCGACAGCAAAATAGAAGGGAAACCACAGTCACAGCGAGTTTAGCCATTCTTAGCGCTGACATAACATAAAGAATATTCTGAGACAAACAAAGTCAAAGTCAAACACAAGAAAAACTAATAGTTTGGATGAGTTTTCTTATGGTTGAGTAGAAAAAGCAATGCCACAGAAATAGGAGTTTGGGTTTGGCCTCAAATATCCAAAGTTAAAGTAATACCAGACCGTAATCGCGCCGGTTCTCTCAATGTGTCACTGACAATGAGCACCGACAACAGTGTCTATACATTTATTAGTAGGCCTTCTGTATGGTTCGGTCGAGCGTTGCGATTATATACTGTTTATGAATGTGCTCTGACTCTGGTGTTAGTGTTGATGGCAAAACTTTGACTGCCTATCTCTTTGCGCGCCTTATGTGTGTGTTTGTGTAACGCAACTCCAAGTCTATGCCCAGGGAGATAGAAAAGCGGCTGAGCTGACAATCGGTGCTCAAAACATAAGAAAGGCTTTGGAGGAGTTGACAAATCTGTCATTTATTTCAGTCCATAAATTATTATTTGTGTCTCAAATGAATAACTATTTTTCATCTTTGAATGAAATTCTTTTCCAATCAATTAAGCAAAAAACCAAACAAATGATTGCTTTTAATTGTCAGCAATTGATTAGTTTTGAATTTTTTAAATTCTTTCTATGATTTTGAAAATTGAATGAACAAGCTCACAATTTTCTAGGTGTTTACAACTTGTATTTGACGGCTGACTGCGGTATTAATTGTGAATTTGTTCTTTGAATTTTCAGAATCATGTCTATACACAACTATTTTAATCTATTTTAATTTTTCCATAACGTTTCTATCTAATTCAATAAATTCAATAAAAGAGCAGTTTTAGTTGTTTTGACATAAAAAATTTAACTTGATTAAAACATTTATTAGAAAATTAGCAAAAATACGGTACATTAAAAAGACATGGTGTGCACACATTAAAGGACCGACTGATTATGCAGTTCTAATTGAAGTAGAAGCAATTCATAACATTTTGAGGAAGTATGTATTTCTGATTTATAAACAGGATATTAGAATTATTCATATTTTATATAAACATGGCTTTAGTTATATGGAAAAATTAAATATTCTTGCAAGAATATAAAATTAGTTTAACATTTCATCCAATAAATTGGGCTAAAAATAAAATTTCCAAAGGACAGAATTTTAATTGAATTAAATTTATTTTTCATATTATGTATATTCCATGTATTCAACAGAAGCTAATTTTCAATACAGAAAAATTTTCAACAAATTAAATTAACAACAGGAGTGTGCAAGCTCCGTTACCCGAGGGGCATAATGACTCACTTTTAAACTAAAATCTAGGAGATATTTCAGGAAATCTCCCCTTGCACACCCCTGATCACAACCCTTACATTCAAGTGCCTCCCTCCCTCCCTCCCTTCCTCACTCTCTCCCTTCGCCATGTGGGGCAAACAATGAATAGATTTTAAAAGATTCACTTTAAACAAACTAGTCTTGGTAAATTGAATCCCGAGTCCCTTTCAATCCCTTTACTCCCGAATCCCTTAATGGGATTGGAAAGGGATTGGGAAAAAAATAAATGGAAAGGGAGCAGCAAGGGATAAGATTCAGTTATGAGTCATAACTTATGACACTCCCTTTATAATCCCTTTGCTTGAAATGCAAATAAAAAAAATTTAAATTGTAAGAAGAAATTTGAGCTCAGAATTGAATTATCAGCCATTGTTCAGAAATGCAACTCATTGTACAAGGAAATCATTTATAAATTATTGTTAAAGGAGTTAAAAGTGAATTGAATATCAAAATAATTAAAATGGAAGTTAAA
>JAQIWP010000922.1:0-18752 GCA_034695525.1 Euzetes globulus | reverse complement strand
ACGCTCTTCCGATCTCTCTCTCTCTCTCTCTCTCTCTCTCTCTCTCTTAAAAAAATGAATTCATATTCACTGCTAAAGCAGTCAAAAGTTGATCTTTTTGTCACATTTGTGACAACGTTTAGTTTAAAGAGTCAAACAAATCAGTGCACGAAAGAGCGACATGTTTTTGTTGAGTATTGATGTCTCACTCATTTTCAAAGAACAAAATTTACTTTACTATCCGATAATAAGTATTCACTTAAGTTCTGTCATTTGCCTAGAACAAAAAAAACTTATACTTCCAGAATGAGATTTTCAAACTTCAGTCCTATGGGACACAATTGGCTGAATATCATAAATTGAGCTCCGGGTCAAAATGTATAAAAATAAAGATGGTCTTCAAAACTCGAAACTATTCCTAGTTTACAAATATTTTTTATTGTTATTTTAAATTCGACTCAATTCATATCTATTAATGAGAGGAAAGAAACTGCTATTGAAAACAGTTGATGAATATTTATGAGCATAAAAATGGTATTATTTCTTCCAAGTGTTGTATAAAATATGAATAATTAAAGCATTTTGTCTAAAGTTATAATAAAAAGACTTAATCGCAATAAAAACTAAACCTATACTCAAACATTATTCTAGCATTTTATTAGTGATGGAAATCTTTTTAGTAAAAGCTTTCCTCTGATTTTTTGACAAAATTTTTCCGCGAAAAACAATATTTATTTTACGAGAATATAAGTTAATCTCTGTTTTGAAGCAAATTTTTTGACACTAAATTCAATCGCAAATAGCAGTCAAGTCATGTATTTTTTCAAAGAATTAAAGTCAAGTAAGAAATTGAATGAATTTTGATTAAACTTATAAATCAAAGACAAATTACGATCAATATATCCATAACTGATTGAAAGTAAAAATTCTTCTTCTCATAAAATATTGAAAAAATCGTTGGAAATGAAAAATCTTATTTCAATAGAAATTCTATACAAAAAACTTTGAGATCAATGACTGGAAATAAATATATTTTTCTTTGAGTTTAGTTTATTTATGAAAAGACTAGAAGTTTTACCGAAGGATTACAACAGAAAATGATATCTCCGGAGGAAAAAAGAAGAGAAAAACGATTTGGGATTCGATGGAAAAAATTCAATCAATCAATTGAAACAAAAACTGAAAGCATTTTGAAAAAGAAATTCAGTTTCACTTAACGCAAAAGGATATGAGATTTGTTTAAATAATAGAATAATTATTGGTTTCCAAATTCTTTACTTCAAGACTTTAAGCCAACTTTTAAATTAATATTTATACTTGAAATACATAAACAAAAGGCTCCAAAAATAATCATTTGAAGCAAAGATTTATTTGTTAAAAACCTCTTTAATAGAATTGGCAGTCATTTACAGATCAACTGTTTGCCACTCGAAGACAATTCAAAGAGTTTTCTGTTTGTCTGACAAAAGGCTTATTATTGAAAACTTTTCAAAAGCCAATTGTTTAATCATTTGATGTATTGATTTGATGTATGGCTTAATTTATTGGCGCTCTTATTGTGATTTTCATCATTACTTTGTTGTGTCATATATTGGATGTGATGACAGAGACAGAGACCAGAAACAGGAATTGTCTTACAATCAATCAATATATAAGAAGCAAATGTAATATATTTATATAACTTATTTAGTTTTGATTAATTCAATAATAGATTTGAGCCAAACATAACATAACAATACTATTACTAATAGTTTGATCGGAGTCTGTGTCACGTAATATCAAATAAATGGCTCATAAAAAATAATAACAAGACTTATCGGAAAGTAACCAGGGGTTGACCTATCGGAACATTTTGCCAGAATAGTCCATACATCAGTGGAAACTCATTATTGAAATTCTCACTTTTTCTGCCAATCACAAGAATATTATCAATTAATTTAAGGTCCAAATTACATATGGCTTCTTGGCTTTTGTTCACATTCAAGTAAACCTGATCATCTCTGGACAATAAAAGACAGTAATTAATTCAATTTATACTGTCATTGAATTTGATGGCAGTTTACTATTTATTTTTAGCCAAGACAGCAGAAAATTGAATAATAATAATACAATAAATGCCATAACAAGTCTATAAAATAGCAATGAAAATATGGAAAATAAAAGTAACTTGATAAATGTTAATTGTAGAGTAGGCTGTGCTGAGAGTGCATTTTTCATCCAATCATTTCCATTATTTATAACATATTTGTATCGAAGGCATCAAAAATCGAAACAAATAATGAAATAACTGTCAAAAGGAGAAACTTTTTCTTCAAAACCGCTATTATTAATGGCGAACACAAAATAAATATTAATATTAATGGAAATTCTTATTAATTGCAAAACATTATTGAAGACAAGTCTTTAGAAACTAAAAGCCATCGGTTTTTCTTCAGAAATGTCAGAATAAACAAGGTCTACTATCTTAAATATTTGAACAAAGCTATCTCTTTAAATTTTGCAAGAAACTTATTATAGCTGATCAGGCTAATTCCTTGAAAATTGTCTTTACTTCAGTGTCAATTTTCTCAATCAATAAATATGAGTGCATTTGGAGCGACCTTTCATTCCTGGTTTTCCTCAAGAATTTAGTCGCAAACTTTTCGATCCAATAAAGAGATATATCGACTAAAAATGGTTTAATCAGAAGAAGTGAAGAATGAAAGACAAAAAAATGATTATTTAGTTTAAGACACGACTGACAAAAGAATAGCTGTGAGGATAGTATTGATTAAGTCAACTGTCATTTACTTCTATTATTAATTTAAGTGCCTTTGAATATAATGGCATTAATAATAGGATCGCATGTTATTTGTCTTTTACTCTTTTGTTTGTCATATATTTTATCGATTAAAACCGCTATTTCTTTGTCGTGACTCACATTCACATCACTTATAACTTCTAATCTTTCAAACGATTTCAACGCTTCTCTCTTCTGGCGCTCAGAATTCAAACATCGGCGCAACGAACAAAAAAATATGAAACAAAAAAATGATTATTCGCTTCAAAAGAAGAAACTTTAATATTATTTTTTGTTTTCACTTGTTTTGTGACACAATTTCTTATAAATAAGATTTTTATTAAACTCATACTTTCAGTACAACTCATATAAAACTAACATTTCTTTAAGCACTCAGTCTTTTTAGTACAGAATCTGTTTTCTTCACAACTGTTTTTCACTTTTTTTGTTGTGTTTTAGTTGTTTTCAACTAATATTTTACGACTCAATCATTTCGAGGCTTAAAATAATTTTTCGTTTCATTACATATTAGTTTTGGATGAGTTTTAGCGACAATTCAACCAAACCGTCAAATGCCTGACATTTCTAAAAAAAATTCGTTTTAATCAATAGACTAATTAATTACATAAATTAAGTATTAATTAACAAATTAAGTTTCATTTCAAATATTATCAAAATTTAAAATACAAATCAATTAAAAGATATTACTTTGAAATTTAAAAATGAAAACAACAATAATCAAGAAATTAGTATTTATTCCAAAAGATAACTAATTAGCGGTTAAATGAAAAAATAATACTATATTTGAAACTTTTTGGTGGCTTTTAATGGCAATTAAAGTAAAGGCTTTCCTCCGAAAATGAGAACTGTGGCCATCAATTGTCTTAATGGAGGGGCGGATGACTTATGGACGGGTTATTGACTATATATAATGATCCATAAATGCTAATTAAAAGCAACCCTTAATTGCTATCAAAACTAGTGATACATCTCTTGTTTAATGTCTTCGATTAGTTTCGACGACACCGTTCTTCGGAACAGTTATCCCATAGTTTGGGTACTTTTTTCGACAAAAAAGTCTTTGAATCGATTGAAAAACATTTCGTAAAACTTATCGTTTCTTTCGATTTGTTCAAACATCTCATTAGTAAAGAGTTCTTCTGATTTGTCTTCAGTATTGCTGTTGTCCTCTAATTGTGAAATAGAATCAGTTTTTCCCTTAATTTGTTGTTTGAGTTTTGAATTTTCAGTTATCAATGAAATTATTTTCAAAACCAATTTCTTGGTCAGACGTTTGGCTTTTAGACTGTTTTCCATAATTTCATTGATTTTTTGTTGTCTCACTTCATTGTCTGATCCCTTGATTTCATTGACTAAACAAATTTGGCGGCAATTGTTGGCATCCAGTGATTTGTCAGAATTAGATCCGTCTTCAGGTTCAACCACTAAATGTGTAATTCTTTGTTTGAGATCTGCATTAGTTTTGAGGAGTTCTTCGACTTTGTTCTCAGTTGAGTTCAACTTCTGATTGGTTTCAGTCAACACTTTTTGCAAAACACTGACTTTACCTTTGAGTTCATTAATGATAGTCTTTCCTTCAGTGAAGAGTTTGCTGTTCACCGAACGAATCAATTGGTGTTCCCTTTCAAGTGATTCTATTTTCATATTCTTTTCCGACAACTCTTTGACGCCATTTGACCCATAAATCGATTCATAAGAATACAATTGTCTCTTCAGAGACTCTATTTGTTTGTCTTTGGCCTTCAGCTCTTGAGAGAGCTCTTCGGCAAACAGTTGTTTGACATCCATTGGATCCCATCGATGAAAGGCTCGCATTATGTCAAGGATTGACACTTTTGTCGACATTTCTAACCATTTAAGGGTTTGGATATCACAGACAAAATATTCAACCGATTCTGAATCTATTAAGCTCTTCGGACAGTCGACAATTAAATCTGAAAAAAGAATTCAATTATAAGTAAACACATTTTTAAGCATTTGTTTTGATTTTAATATTTTTGTTTGTTTTGCGAAAACGCTTTCAAATGGTTTTGTATTACATTTTCACTCAATTACGTTATGTTTTATTCTTTCCTTTGACGACATTTACGGCCAAACTTTTACTTTTCTCAACTCATTCCCAATTATTTCTAAAATTCATCAAATTACTAATTAGTAATACTAACTAACTTGATGAAAAAAATTAACCGAGTTTTTAATTTGAATTAAAAATAAACCAGACCCCATTTTATAAATATATTTGTTTCTAAATTACAGGCTGTAAAGAGATTTAGCGTAATAGATAGCACAAGAACTAAAGTACAAAATTAGTAGCAAGCTCATTTATTTTAAAGCCTCGATTAGACGAGCATCAAGATATATTAAAGTGTTATTTGGTCTCTATTTGCTGACAACCGACTAATATTTTTTTTTGGAGCGTTCGGTAGATTTGTCCGAATCGCCAGATGTGCTCACATTTATCTAATAGACTGAATGCTTCGCTTCAGACAATTTGTGTGAACACAGACTACATATGGAAATTTAGAACAGATATTAATTATTAGCGAATGACAGAAACATTGCTAATATTAAAATTAAACAGAATTCTTGAGTAAATATTAACGAATTCCGGGTCTTTTGTTCGCAAATCCGGATTATTTGGGGAACAATCGATCGATTGGTGAATTGGATACATGAAAAAGTTTTCGTTGACCTAAACATTATATGAATAAATGGAAAGTTTTCTTTTAAACAGATTTTTGAACACTTTTTCTATTGTATAGAAAGAGAATTGACATAAAAGATAAAAGACTGAAATGAATTGTAAGAAATGGAAAAAATGTTCTGAATTTTTATATTCTTATGTTTGAATCTCAATATAAATATATATATATTTTAGTTTTTAGAGTAAAAAAGAAGTAAAATCGATCGGAAGAACAAACGGTTCACTTATAGCATACAATACCCGGAATTGTTATTCAATTCCAGAATATATTCCCATTTGTGTGAACACTCAGAATAAGAATAAGAATAGAAAACCAAAAATCAAAAGTTCTCATCGAAAAGAGCAGTGAATTTATTTTTATAATTAAATTAAAAATTTAAAGAAAAGTATTGATTTTCAGCCCAAAACATAGTGTATGTGTCTATCAAAGTGTCTCAAAATTTTGAAGTCTCATTCGTTGCCAACTCTTATCAAAGTTTTATTTGCATTTTCCAGACTATATTTGATTAATAAGAATATTCTTTTAAGAGATTTTTTTTTCTTTAGATTTTTATACAGAATGTTTGTGGATATGGATTATTGAATAAAATAAATCGATGTTCACTTGGTTTCAATACATTTGGTTCAACACATTTAGCGATAATAATCTTTATAAACATCGAAATCCTTTGCAATCATTTATATCAGAGATTCATTTTCATGAATTATTTCTTTGACTGCCATTAATTGTCGAACAAAAACATATCGTTAGAGCAATAAATCTTTGAAGAAACCATTTGAAGACTTTTATTGAGCTCTAATCGCCGCAAACACTTTCGCGTAACTCTAAAAAAATTATTCCTAACGTTGGAAATAAATTACTTAAATAATGAGAACTGAACACAACGTTATAATAAAACTTTTCTCTTCAAAGTTATAAATATATGAACTCTAATGCTTCTAATAATAATAGTAATAATTCTAAGTCTTCTGTCAAAAAATTAACTTTACGTATAAATCTTTGTGGCAACAAAAGAGGCAAATTTAGTTCCTATCGATTGGAAATTTTGTTCGAATCAATTCCAATGAAATTATCTGCAATTTTCCCAATTGAATGATCAGAAATTCGAGGACATTTATCTTTATTTCATTGCTTAGTCTTTAGTGAAGAGAAAAATAATTTGTGAAATGAGTTTTACATTGAGTTTCTCTCTCAGACCACAAATACATTATTCAATTTGGGTCTGATTTGGGTCTTTCTGTTTTTATTGTTAATTCTCTGGTAATTGTTGTACAGAAGAAACAGAAGTTTGGTCAGATAGTCATAAATGGTGAGCACTGACAGACCCAACCAAAGACTGGCGAGAGAGCCCACATAACAAATGAATTCAATAAATGGCATTTGTGGCGAGTGATTGTATGTGACGTCTCCAGAAAATCTTCGGATCAAATTGATGTTTGCGAATCGCATTTTTCTTAATTTAAGCGCCGGCTTCTCAGCGCTGGTGGCTCTTTCGATGTGCGTATCGCTGGGATGCGTCGTCTCCTCCACGTCAAAGTCATATTCTTCATCGATGCAATCGGGCAGACACTGGTCATAACACGAATTTTTCATTTCACCGGCAAAGCTGTTGTTCACGTTGTGGTCAGAGCCGCATAAATAATCGGTTATGTGATCGACGTCTCGACGAACACTAAACGATGGCATAAAACAAACCATTTATTGAAATCTAAAGACAAATGAAATGAATGCCATTTTTATCCAATTTAATAAATATTAGCCTTCATTACAATGAGATTAACTCAAATCATCCGAACAAATAGATTGACAATAGCTCTGTTTTGGACGGACGGACAGATGAGGCGCAGACTTTTTTCACAATATATAAGTCTGACATTTGACGGAATAAATGATTTCATTTTTTTCAAATATCAGATTCCAAGTATTTAATCATTTGCTAAGTTATTGAGGTGAGCTAGCTCAGTCTCCAACAAATTTAATGCGATTTACTATTTGTTAAAAAAGGCAGGTTGAATGCATGAAGCATGGTGGTTTAGTAACAAATGATCGGCTTATCCAAAGATTGAATTTTAGAATCGATGAAAAGTAGTGTTTGGGAGGAAATCTCTCATTCATTGGATTGACAGCTATCGGAAAGCAAATAAGAGGTTCCTCTTTTAGCCAACCTTACACTTGACTGACTATCAGGGGTTCACCAAGGAGAGTCGCTTATTTTGCTTTAAATCTATTCTATAAAAAAAATTGAAAATAATGTTACCTGATATATTGTGGCGTGCAATTGCAGAGGAGACTCCAAACTGAGACAATGCACTTATCGACACAGTCTGCTCGGGATTGGGGTTGATTCGGATCATTGGTCTGATAAATGGTGCACATAGTTTCGTACGGCGGCGGCAATAACTTAGACAATGTTTTCGAGAAGTAAATGTCATAATTAAAGCCTAACGAATTCAATCGACTTTAGATTAAAATTTAATATTAAACAGCAAATGATTAGACCAATGAATTGTTCAATGAATCGGAACTAAGGACCGGCACTTTTTAGACTGAAAATCATTTGAGAGTAAACTATTTATAAATAGATTGGAAACAAAATTCATTTCCAGAATCAAAAGCATTAAATTAAGAACAAATCAGAGGGAAAGAAGAGAATCAATGGAAAGAGGGCTGAAAACAAACTCGAGTTTAACTGCAAATAGGATTTGGGTTTCATTAAAGTTGTTTTCATTCTACTAATACCTGGTCTGAGTTTATGGATTTTGCCATTATTGGGCACCATATTGGGAGGGTGTATGGCGATCGAGGCCAGTGCCATATCCCAGTAATTAGTGTATTCTTCTAATGGGAATTCAATGAGGATGTTGGCGATGCCACCCATAGCCACCCGTAAGCCCTGATAGAGTGAAACCTTATAAAGACGAGGATCGACTAGATTTTGATTAAGCTGTGAAAAGTATGTGAAACATTTGCCATTTGAATTGAAACTTTCGATCACTTTGGAGACACTCTGACAGCCAAATCCACGCTCCGACTCCACCAGCAATGGAAGGGAGAGATTACAGGAAATGAAATCCGATTCCTTAGCGCTCATATCGAAGAGGCTCTCGATTTTGATTTGTTTGAGCGCCAGCTCTGAATACTTTTCAAATATTTTACTGGCGTTTAATTCGATTGTATTATTCTGGGGTTCAGACCAACCGACTGACGCCATTTCCGCTTCGATTTGTTTGCCATACTTTGCCATTAAAGCACTTCTGGTTAACAGCATCGACACACAGATTGTCATCGAAGGCAACTCTATTACCATTTCTTTCTCCAACTTAACGTTCACTACAGTCGGATATTTGTAATAAAGAGTCGCCAATTCTAGAGTTTCGTATACCAGTGCTATAGAACTGATAGTTATTACGATGAATTTGACCAAAAAATTCAATTTAATAAAAGCCCGCATTTTGTTTGTTAAGTAAACTTTATCTTCAGTTTATTTATCCGATAAAAAACAATTAATAACTTATTTATAGAAAATCAATTGAAGTCATCGAAGCAGTCATTCGTTTAATTGGATTTCATATAAATTTTAGTTCAATCGAAGCATACGGTGTCGACAAAGACACAACTCAGACGAGAGTCAAATTCTCTTATTTCTCTTCTATGCCATCATATCCTCGACTCTATTACTAATGATAAGGTTCTATATTAGCTGTATTTTTGGGCTTAAAAGACATTAAATGCAAATATAAGTAGAATTCAAACGAAAAGACATAAAGTATTTGTGTTTACGTGAGAATCAGAATTATGAAAATGAGTGCAAATTAGTTATTCGCTGATATTTATTACTAATGCCTTCTTTATTGGTATTACAAGAGCTGAGAGGCATTAATATCAGTCCTCTTCTAATATATTTCAAATAAGACTCTGAAGTCATCAGATTTTAGTGTAATTTCTTTCTCTCATTTATTTAATTCCCAGTTTTTTCGCTTCTAGTCTTTGACGGCAAAGACTTTGACACAACTTTATTAAAATTTGTTTCTTATAGAAAAAGCGTTTTTTTGTTGTTGAAAATCCTGACATCATTTCAATAAATCCCAAATAATGACGCATTGAATTTGGGTTTTAACTAATTCTGAGCTCAAATTGCAATCATTTAATTACAAGTATCTCTGAGAATTGAACACACATTGAGAAAATGCCTCATTATTTGCATTACTTTTTTTTAAAGAATTATATTTATGTTTGCAATAAATCCGATTTAAATCAGAAATAGAAAAGATTCCGAACAAATCTGCTATCACATGAAATTTCTTTTGGATCTTAGCTAGCTTAGTACAAATCTCTGTAGCATTTGCCTTATAATACAGCGTTTTAGCCAATCTTTAAGTTAAGCTGGGTATTTTAGAGTGTATTTTTATCAAGCTTATATGAGGATTCTATAGTTTTGAATGAGAGAAAGTAACACCGGGTGTATTTTATTGTAGCAACGAAGCTATGCAATAAGTGTTGCCCGAAATCATACTTCACTGCAAAGCAAATCAAATAATCCATAAAAATGGAGCTTGTTTTATTCTTTTTATCTAATTATTTCGAAAATAAATTAGATTTGATTTTCAAATAATATTATTCATATTTTCCCAATTATTTCTAGTAAATATTTTTTACAAACTAATATTAATTAATTCGGAAGTAATTAATTGAATGGATTCTCATTAACTCAAATGAAATTTATTTTTTGTTTACACAGAAAACTTTGCTCTGAAACAGCAGTTATCTCTTCAATACAGTCGTTGATAATAAATAGACCTTTACGCTAAGCTTATATACTAAAAGAGTTTTTTTCAAAAGGGTAAATAATTTTTTTTGTCTGCTTTGTCTGAAACTCATCCATATTTATTCATTTTATGATAATTTCAATTCATTTTAATTCTGCATAGCATTAGTTTAATGTCTTGCAATTAAGAACCGAATAAAAACATGTACACAAATAATGGAAAAAATGAATATATTTTTTAAAAAGAGGGAAACATTCAACGATTTTGAGTTTGAATAAAGACTGATAAAGAAATCAATTAATTTAATCGCAACAAAACATTCAGTCATTTGCTAGAATGAAATGAAAAAAATTCTTAATTAAATTTGATTAATAGTTGAGACTAATTGATTGAGTCATAAGAATAAAGTCATTTAATAAATGGTTTCATTACTTCTGTTAAAGTGTTGAAAGATTTTTTTTAAGAATTGATTAACTCTTCTTCCGAGTGCTTTCTTTATAAGGAGAGATAACGAAGAATCTGAGCCTTGAAGGAGTTATTTTCTTCCACTTAGCTTCTCAAGTTCAACCTTGCTTATTCTTTGCTTGGAAACATTGCATCAAAATGGGAATTTAAAACTCAAAACCCGTGATAATCAAAATCAAATTGGGACTTCATTTTTCTTATAAATTATGTGTCAGAGTATTTTTCATAAAGCTTTTCATTCAAGAATATTATTCGAGTTATCCTTCAGAATAACCTTCTTTAAAATTATTCATAAAAAGGGAATTTAAAAAAATTTATTTATTGAATAAATATAATAAATGATTTCATCAAATGAATAAATATTGAGCTCAGGATCGGATGAAATCTTATTTCAATTCCAAGACTATCCTAATGTTTATTCAAAGCATTAATGCATTAAATTTTTATTCTGTGTTTTTCAGATTCAAAACTCAAACACAAACTATATTTGAGAGTATAATAACTTATTCTTGGAAATAAAAAATTCTATTCTTTTTTTGTATAAATTGCGGAACACTTATATCGTTATATAAGTTATATCTGTTTAAAACAAATGAAAATTAATCTTAAGTACAAAATATACTACATTTTGAGCAGATGTTAAGTTTTTCATTATATTCTTCTACATTTTACAATTGAATTCCCACTTGAGATACAAAGAGAGAGCGAATAATAATATAAGTTATAAAAAGATGAACTCTTATTCGAGTCTTTAGATTCAATCAAAAAGGGAGAGAAACGGTTTTGAATCGCGTCTGAATCGGAGCGTAATCTATTCAAATGAAAATTGTATATATATTATGTGTGACTCCTATTATATTTCACTTTTTAACGAAAATTTCATTTCTTTTACTTCTCTCCCATTCTATGTGTTTTTGTTTCTGTTTTTCCAATTTTTATTCAAACAGATTTCTGTCTCAAATGTCGGAAACTTTTTATTTTGGAATTTCATTTTAAGGCCAAAAAGAAGACTTTTTTTTCTATTTTTGTGAAATTGAGCTCAAAATCGAATCGATAGAAAATAAATGAATTTTTAGAATCGAGAAAATATAAATAGAAATCGAAATAGAATTCCAAATAAATATTCGGCTCATTTTGAAATTCGTTTTATTCTTCTAATTCTTGTCAAATACCTTAAATTAAAAATAATAGAATTTATTACTTTTTTTGATTTAATTTTACTTTAAGTCATGTTTTAATCGCTTATTATTATCTAAAAATGTGGAAAACAAATTCAAATCCAATCGGATATCAGAGGCGTCAGAAGGAAATGTGTGGTCAGGGCTTATGACTCAAGAATTAATAGAATGACGAACACATTTCCTTTTGCAGATTCTCATTATATTGCGGCCAAACCACAGATGACGTCAATATGTATTTAAAGGCTATTATATTCTAGATTTCGCATCACTTGTCTCCGAGAGGGCAGTATTGAGTACAGAGAATATTCTGTGCCAACTGAAGCTATGAGACTTTCCAAAATAAAAGAAAGTACAATTGATTAAATGAGTTATGCAAAACACAGATTTTATCCCGTACATATTTTCAAGAATAGTTATAACCATTTTTTTTGTGACGATAACAAGGTTACGGAGTATACAATTTAACATTTATTTGTGTCTATCTTTGCGTCCCTCCCTTTCCTCAAGATTACTAGTATACAAGGATATTATAGAGGTATAAACTAAGCAAATTAATTCTCAAAACTGACGATTCGCTGAATACCTGTTGTAACATAAATTAACTGTTCTTTCAGTAATTGAAATATTTATAAAAATTATTGAAAAGTTGAAAAAATTATAGTATTTTAACTAGTTTCAATAATTGAAAATAAATGGCTGCAAAATTGAAATTTTAAAATTTATGTCTTTTAATTGGTAATCTTTAAATGTCAAATTATTGAACCAAGTCAAATTTTCAGACGCATTGCTATTGTATGCATAAAGGATATTGACCTCATGTTTGCGCCCAAAATGAACTTTTGATATTTGTTACAAAAAAAAAGTTTTAATAGTAATATTGAATAAAATTTTTTAATTTCCATTCATTAAGCAATTATCTGCAAACAGTATTTAATATAATCTCTTTTGTGATGATATATATTCAGTGATTATATTTTGAGAGTTGAAAACTCATTAAAAATGTTCAATGAATTATCGAGTAAATAGTTTATGAGAGGTTTAGTTCATCTTTTGTTAAGAAAGTTCACGCAATCGCCTCATTAGTTATAACAACTATTAATTAATTGACTCAATTTTCTAATTCAATATTTTTAAATCGGGTCCTTTTCTTTTGGGGCTAAGACTTCCACACAATTTATAATCTCATCAATTTGATTGAAAAAGCGATTACTTTAATTTGAATTAAAATCACAGAATTGAAAATATAGCGTGCCCTATTTTTTTTTAAAATAAGGAAGGTATTTTTGGAGACCTAAGAGTCAAAATACCCTCAACGCCATCGTACAAAGATCATTTTTTATTGATGGAAGTTAGCCATTTTTTGCAAATGTTCATCATTTTTCCATATTGATCAAAAGGCCAAACTCTGTTACATATTTAAAAAAAATTAGCTATGACATTTAGTTAATACCATAAACAAAGGCTTATTAAGCTAATTTCAACGATGATTATGCTAATTACCCTGTATTTTGATTTTCACGGGGATATTACTCTGTCCAATGGAATCGATTTGCAAAACCTATGAAGTTCTAAGTTGTACCTTAATAATCATCCTAAAACTTCTTTGACTTGGTTAAAATCTAAATTTTATGGAACGTTTTCTTTTGCAAATTAAATACTTATCCTTTTATTTAGTTTACCATTAAACATTATCAGTTTGCCTATAAAAATACTAAATTTCTCGCAAACGGACAGCTAAATCATCAAGTGAAAATATTGACAGTTAATACAAAATACGCAAAAACTTGTAAGTTAATCCAAATTGTAGGAATTTTAAATTTTGTTCATCAATGATATTGATGTCTAATCCTATATTGTGCTCACTATTATTTATAATAAAGTCTTATAAACCAATCAGTGAATAATTTATTGATTGCAACACATTTTGAAGTCTTATTATTAATATTGAATTCAATCAATAATTGTTTTGAAAACAAACAGTAACTAATGTGTGGCTAATGTTGTGCTAAAATTGTCTGAGACTGTCCTCCCATTGAAATACTTGAAGAATATCAGTGATGCACAAACTCTAGGGAGGAATTTTCCAAAGCTTTCCAAAAGCATTCTTCACACTTTCCAATAGGACCCTTCAACTTTTTTTTAAAAAAGTAATTCCTAAATAGTATTTAGTAAATACAGTTTAATAAACACTAAGCCTGGTAAATTCAATTTAAACATAATTTTTAAATAATTACGGTTTTTTTTAAATGGTGGCCTCTTTTAGTAATGTTTTAGGTGGGTGTCTTTCTAAAGCTTTTTCATGCAAATTTTTCAAATGATGTAGGATTAGACCGGACTTTATTGATTTTATGGGGTTTTGGACAATCCTTTTGGACGTCTCTGATCTGTATTCGATTCGCTTTTCCGATACATACATGTCGTCTATTGAAGAGAGAAAAGACTGTCAGAAAACTTTGCTTTTGTGACGGACCGACGGGTCGATACAAACTATAATCGATATCATCGAATATCTGGTACCAGAATTCCAAAAAAATTACAGCACTTCTTATAGCTGTTCATTAATTATTTAAAAGTCATAATATTTTCAAAAACATTCAATGGATTTAAAATAAAAATGTATTAAAATTTGACTTCAATGGTTATCTCAAACATTTGTCTTTAAATCACCTTATATAATTTGGTTACCTTTAAAGTACAAGAAAAAATCACATAAAATGGATCATTCTCTGTCATCAAATGTGCTTTTTTATTGATTTTCTTCCATTTTTCAGAAAAGACGAAATATATATATATTTTGTTAAATCGAAACATACAATGAATTTACACTTCTATTGAATTACGGCATCAGATAATTGTTTCCTAAGTTATTGACAACTTTTACTTATTTTTAAGACATTTTACAATGAATTTTGTTCGCGTGTGAAATGTCTGCTTCAATGACTAAACTTATTTTTTGGTCGAGATTTCAAAACTATTTCTAACATAAACTGTTTCGAATCAAAGACAGAATTCAAGTAAAATCAGATGAAAACATTCTATAGTTTTAAAAGTAAGTGAACCAGAAATAAAAACGAACCTTTTAGCCCAAATACACAACGAATCGATGTTCACTTTGATCTAAAGCTAAATATTCTATCATGATTCTAGCAAATCTCGTTTTTAAACTACACATGCCTCTTTGAACAAAAGTCAAGGCAAATGTCGTTAAAATATGCCTTCAAAAGTTTTCAGCTATGCATCTATCATTGTACCATACTTTATTTTATTGAGTAATCTAGGCCTATTCTAGACTATTCCACATGAAGATTAAATCTAGAAAAGTTCAATTTACGAATCGCATAAAAATAACTGGAAAACACTGACTCCATAATTCAAGCCGGGAGAAAATGATTCTAAAAATAATAATTTTCTGAATTTGTTTTAAAGCAAAAAGTTCAGTTGAATCACACTTTAAGACTTGAATAATTTAAATGCTTGGTTATTCAAACGTATGCCAACCAAAAGTGAGATTAAAGATTTTGAGTCATAAATATTTAATGAAAAAAGAGATGACTTTTATTTGAAAACATTTAACAAATAAAGTGAATTCAAAATTGTGTTGAACTCCAGAGCACAAGAAATAAGTTTTGTCCACACAATGAATGAATATTTCATAAATTTTAAATTATGTTAATTTCCTAAAATGTTCTGAATATTTTCCAAACATCTATTGAACTTCAATTCAATCTAGTTTTCAATGAAATTCATAGCCTATGAATTGTTAACAATTCTATTAAATTTTTTTCTAAAAAAATAATAAAAACATTATATGAATGCAATATAAATGTCGAAAATTACATAAAATTCATTTTTTATTTGCCAAAAATTTTCATTTAATTTTTAACTGAATTTCAAAATCACCAGAAATACAATCTTTCATTTTTGCTTTTAACCAAGGAAAATGTGATTTGAATCATCCACTCATGTAACAGAGGTAACATTGAAGCACTGGTGCTTCAACCAAACAGCCCCCAAATGTATAACTCATAATAATCATAATAAGACTCTGAGATCTAATTTTTGTTCGTATTTCGAAAGGCAATAGAATTGTCTATATTTCCAAAACAATTATTTCTCGACTATTACTCTGAGCTCAAATCAAATGAATAAAGAACTTCTTTGGCTAAACCAGGGTTTAATTTTTTCTGCTGGTTATTAAACCAAAGATTGATTATTGTATCGATTGAAGAGATGGTTTTTGCAAACTTTGCAAAAGTGTTGCGAATCTGCGCTCATCAATCGACACAATCATTTTTATTTATATTTTCACTGATTTATGTGTTTGTGATATTCGACGGCACAGAAACTGCAAACATACAATAGTCATATATTTGCCCAATGATTTTCCACTATAGAAAAAAAATTCTGATTATCACTTCATTTCATTGACAGTCGATTTAATGACAAATACAAATAGTTTGAGAAAGTTGATTTTTTGTACAGCCTTTGAATCAAATCCTTTCTATTGTTAATGATTTGGATAATTCCAATGATTTATTCACTGGTTATTAATGATCCATCCTTTGGTGATAATAATCTTGATAATTCATCATAACTTGTTCTTTTGCCAATTATTTTTTGTGAGAAATATGAAAAGTAATTAATGAATATTATTTTATTATCATTTTGTCTCTATTTGGTCTAATAAATTGATTTAATTTTCTATTGAAAAAAATTATTTCACTTCATTTTATTTATTTATATATTTTTTTGTTCCAAAACTTGTGGAAATTCAAATAATTTATCATGATTCAATTCATTTCAATAGAATTTCAAATAGAAATTATACTTGTCTATAATAATAAAGCAAAATAAAGGACAACAACTATGGCTAATAACAATAACCAGAAGCTTGGTGCTAATTTATATTAAATATAACAATGCTGAAATAAATGGGAATGACGTTATTTTTTTTAACTTTTACATTGGACACATCTCCCGATTTCTGTGCCAGGAGGCATCAAATTTTGAAATTTAAAGCAAGTAATACAAACAATGACTTTTTGATTGTGATTAGGGATTTGCAAATTGAATATTCAATAAATTTATTCAATATTCAAGAGGGTAAAATATAAATTCAATAAATTCAAAAATTGCCATAAAGTAATTATTTTAAATTTACCCAAAAATGGGAAAAATTGTCATAGAAATCCGTTGAGTTTTGAATACCCATCAGGTTTTTCGGAAATTTAAATTTATTACATGATAATAACTTTTTAATGTACTTTCAGTCTACTTTGGTAGTCAAAGCTCATTTTTATGGAAGAAACCTTTATTATATTTGTTAAAATTGTATTTCATTATCGTTTTGATAAATACTTTGATTTTATCTATGAATAAATAAATTCAAAAAATTCGATAAATTTATTGAATTTTCAATTGAATATACAATTGGAAAATAAATTAATTGAATTTACCAGCCTTAATTGTGACTATCGTCTTCCTTGTCGAATAAACACCATTAATTATAAATGAATACAAGTACCGGTAGGAAAATGTGAGAAACTTCGGATAAAAATTTTGTTTCTGGGTAAAATTATCTGTTTTTATTTAAATTTCAACTTTAACAATTCACTTATAATTACAATTTTAAAAATAAATCTAAATATAAAATTATTGCTATATTTTTATTTTCTCTGAATGTCTCTCTGAACCTTTTAGGCTTTTCTGAAATTAATGTTTTACAGGGGTCACTATGCGAAAAGACCCTAGGAGGGGCCGTAGGGTGGGGCCAAACTGACCTTCGGCTAGAGAGGGCCAAATCTCAAAATTTTCCGTCTATGGAGGCATTTTTTGGAAACCAAAATGGACCGGAAATGGCCATTTTCTTCTAAATTAAGCTTATTCCCGTAAACGCGTTTAAGCGTAAATTAACTTAATTATGCTGTTTTGCAAGTTTGAAGGCTAAATTCCTTAAAGTAAAGAACAAAATGGCGGATTTTCTGCATTCCACCATTTGCAAAAATATCTGAATTTTGCCGGCTAGGGGGATACAAATCTCAAAATTTTCCATCCAGGGTACGTTCGCCCCTCTACTTGGTGACCCCTGATTTTTATAACATTGATAATTTCCATCTTTAAAATCAGATATCCAAAATAATGTTTAATTATTGCACGTTATTACTTAATTCATAATTTATATAAAAATGATTATTAAAGTGACATAAAAGTCCAAAATTATTAAGAAAATCCAGTAAAGTGAACCTGTGAACATCGTACATATACAATCTCTACGGGAGATTAACATAATTTAAAATCTTATTTAAAGTCAACGTTTTTAATTTTAAAGATCTAGTAATAAAATAGTTGAAGATTAAAAATAACTTAAATTGGCCAAGGCACTAAATTTTTATTCAAAGTTGCCTTGTACATAAGTTTATAAAATAACCACATTTTTAAGGCTGAGGGTTATACGCCGGGTGCGGTTATAGGTTGGATTTTAGGGTAGTCTTTGGAAAACAACGGTCACGGACCTTGCCTGTTTTTCAACAAATTCCTTTTTCGTATTTTCAATATTTTTGTTATTTAAACTTGATTTAGTCTAATTTAGAGTAATATCAGCTTTATTTAGCTAGATCAAAACAATAATTTACAAAAAGGTCCTGCCCTCTAATACCTCCCTTAGATCTGAGATTTGCGACCTTTGTCATAAATGGAAAATAATAATGTCATAAACATTTTCAATGATTCTAGATTATAATGAATGGAATAATAGTCTATAAACGATAGTAAATAGTGAAACATAAGTAAAATAAAATAAAATAAAATAAAATAAAATAAAATAAAATAAAATAAAATAAAATAAAATAAAATAAAA
>JAQIWP010000921.1:0-18756 GCA_034695525.1 Euzetes globulus | reverse complement strand
AGACCCAACATATCATTGGAAATAATTGGTTGCTGTCAGCAGAAGAGGTCAGTTCTACAAAATTAAGTACAAATAAATAAGAAAAAAAGTTTTCAATTCATTTGATGAGGGGTTCCTCTAATGGAGGTCTTTGAGGTCTGTACAGAATTACAAATAACTGGATATTATTTTCTTTATGATTCGCCAAACCCTCTTATTTTGTAAGTTTGTGAACGAAATAAACGAATTCTGATTAGATTTCTTGTATGAAAAAGGAAATGCCTCAAAGAAATGGTTAAATAGTTTTAGACTACAAATACGATGACATTCCTAATAAAAATCCACTGAAAAAGCAATCAATAATTTGGTGAATAGTGTATTGGTTTGCATATTAAGATCGATCGGTACTAATATCACATCTCATTTGAATGTTTCTCTTTTGTATACATTATATGCAATCAAATGCCAATACTTTTTGATTAATTTTCAATGTAATCAAAATAGCATTTGAATTGTAAGGCAAAGTACATTAATTTCCAGACCCTGTGTGTTCCCAGAACATTCGCACCGCTGATGGCATGGCCAAGGCAGCTAACCCTAAACCTCTCTCTAAGTTGGTAAAAATTGAATTTAAAATGCCTTGTATGAATTTAAAAAAATATATATAAGGAATTATGTAATGGCCATCAATTTTCCGTTATTTTTACAGGATAAGTGCATTTAACCCATGTAAATTAAATTAAATTAATTTTAAAGAAATTTAACCGAAATGGTCAAAAATAACTTTAAAAGATACTCTTTACCTGGACACTTTATATGATAAAGGTTTGCCTGCCTAGCCTGGCCATATCTGACTGAAACGATTCATAATAATCATAGAGGAGTGCATTAGTTCTTAATTTTCTCTCTCACACATACAGTCCTCTGACAGAGGTTTGTGTCTAATTCTGGACTCATTTGCTTCACTATTCACTTCATAATCTGTGACTACAAGTCTGTATGAGTGCAATAGTAGAGAGAAAAAAGGAATACCTGTGTAGCCATCGGTGCTATTTTGGTTGAGTGCCAGTGGCGTGACCCTCGACGTCACTGCAGTCATCAATCATTTTATTTGACACAACCTAACGATAACCCAACGACGGGTACACTAACGAGACCGTGATTTTCATAAAACTAAAGCCAAAAAAACTACTTTCTCTCTCAGCTCAGGCTATTTCTCCTGGCTCTGTTTGTGCCGTTCGGTTGATGTCATTTCAGGTATAATTAGTCGACTGCCACGACTGCCACACTTGTAGACAGGACTGAAGCTATGAATATATGAGTGGTTCAAAACCTAGGATCACAACAGTACAGAATAATAGCCATCAGACTCTGAATGAGTCCTAAAAGGCCTGAAATGAGATTTAAATTCTTACCTTTTGTACTGAACTCTAAACATAAAGGCCTATTAGTAATTATCCGGACGATTTTTAATTCACGAGAGCTCGGGTACGCGCGCCCTGTCAACAATGATTAAAGGCCTGAACGAAGGAACAATTATCAATGAAGAACTTTTTACCAAAGTTTTGTGTCAACAACTACTGGTAATAGATGTGAAAGGTCTCCAAGTAGACTAAGTGCCTTTGGACTTCGGACAAAACTATAAATTTTGAAAAATTTGGGGGAATCATGGATTGGGAAGCCCAATATGGTGGTCCAATGTGAAAATTATACATTTTATAAAATTTTACATGTTTTTGTCTTGTAGATAAATTTTTTAAAAATTCCCCCTGTGGACAGCCTATCACCTAGATGAACATTTTTTAAGGAGGAAATTTGAGGCATGCAATCAATGGAAATACTAATATGTTCACAAGGGGGGATTGGCAAAAAAAATTTTAGACGAAGTTTTAATGTTCTAGATTAAATAAGGTTTGCTAGCACACCATAAAACTGATTTTTATTTCCTTTGTTTTGGTATACCCTATTTACAAAAAAAACTTGAAATCTGAAAAATTAAAAATAACAAAAAACAAAGTTATTTGTAATTTTGAGTAAACGGAAACAATTAATGTGAAAATACATGACTTGTATTGTTTGTGTAATATCACTTTCTCTGATAATAACCATCCTGGTTATTAATTTCTTCTAGTTTTTTTTAATTTGATTCTGAAATGTCTTTGTGGCATTCTTTCACCATGCATTTCCTCCTTGTGTTTCGGACGTCGTTTCCATTTTATTTGCAACTACAGGTTTCACATTTTTTAAGTCGACCACAATAATTGCAACCTTGATTACTTTCTTCAGTTTTGGCAGTTTCAAGCCAAGGTTCTGAAATAAAGGCTGACAGTAATCCCGAAACCTTTGCGTCCATTCCCAAGATTAGCACTCTTGCGTTGGTCCCATAAATCAGAAAGGCGCAACCCTGGTCAACTACTATTCGCCTGAATCCAAGACTAACCTTATAAAATTCACCGCTATGACGCAAAATAAACAGTGGGAGTGCCAGAAAGAGATGAGAACCGGCCTCACAAACAATTGTACCATTCTTTCCAAGAATGGTTCCGAATGCATGGGAACCTTGGAAACTTATACAAACATTTTTTGTATTTTCGCACTTGATGTAGTTCTTTTGATCACAGTTGAAAGTAGGTAGATGATTTGTGACGGTACATTTTCCATTGAATATACTTGCTGACATATTTTTGGTCAATATGAAGATTGTAGCACCACAAAAGATTTGGTCTAATTGTAAACCAATGGAAATTGCTCGACACTCAAGCACAAAATCAACTCCATCACAAGCGTTTAGAGCAATTTGTTTTGGGCAAACTTGTCCATTTGAAGGCAGGACACGGTATTTTCTAAACACATCATCACTGAAAGTATGAACCAAAGGTTCAATCGTTTGGCTAACGTTTCCATTGTGTAAGGTCACCTTAAATAGAGAGATTTTTGTTGGAAGTTCCCATCTTGGAAGAATTGGCGCGATATCGGGGTCGAAGATTGCAGTAAACTCCATTTGAATTGAATTTTTGAGTTGATTCTTCAACAGTTGATCGAGTCAGTTCTTTCCTTTTTTAAAGTTGTGTTAGTTGTTAAATTTTAAATAATTTAAAACAATATAAAATTTTAAAATTTAATTTTTTTAATTTTTTTTAATAGATAATTTTTTTTGTTAGTCATAATTCTGGCAATATTGAAAATTATTTTCAGCAATGAATGGCAGGGAACTGATGTTTACCCGGAATCTGTGTTCTGGAAGCAATATCTGTAATCTCTCCTCTGAAAAGTATTCCGTATAGAGTATGTGTGCCACCCATGTATCCAATTGTCCAGCACAATTTTCAGGACAATACTTCTGTAATGTATTACATGCCATCTCAAGATGTGAATGTTGAAGACGTTGACCAATGCTATCGGAAGAAACTGGAGAAACTAAACTCAACTTGCATGTAGAGCTAGATCATCTTACAGGAAATTCAGAATATATATTGAAATTTTACGAAGGAAATACGAATCATTGCTTCCGAAAAGTAGGGAATGACGAACAAAACCCTAGCAATTATTCTGGTCAAATCAAATTTCAAAAAGTTAAGTTCAGATTAGGAGTCGATGGCTGGATGTGGTTCTCCGAACACGATAGTTCATTTTATAAAGAAACCCAAGCTGTCTACCAGTCTGATTTTCAACATCATAGCACAGACAAAGTAAAGGCAAATACCCCTCTTCCCGATCAACAATCCGATGAAGAAGAACAAGTGCAAAATGGTTCCTCACTACAACCATCTCATCAGTTTCCGATACAGACCACACTCAATTTTGGTGGTAATCGTGGTAATCATTATTATTGAGCTTGCTAACCTTTCTATTAAAATATCTTTTAATTTGATTTTTTTGTGGAATTATTGAGCTATTATTAACTTCCAAAGGCGCTTAAATATTTAACCTTGCTTAAATATTTAAACTTGAATAATAGCGAGATTATGGACCAGGACCAACCCAAGCTTCCACCACAAAGTTTTCTCCATTCGCGGCCACAGTCACGAATCAATGTTAGAGCTCAAGGGTTTACACCAAGGCAGCATTTACAAGGCACTGCTGCAGCAAGCTCAAGTCAATTTCCTGTATCTAACTTCCCGATGGGTACAGAAACACAGTCAGCCTCCCGTCAAGTATATGGTACTCAGGGACACTATCGTAGACAAACGGGAGGGCAACGGTCCACTGCTTCAGCAACTTATACTCCAGCGGCTTATGGCCAGACAGCTCAGGTATTCAATCCTTATGCGCAATACGTACAACAACCGTATGCTCCAACACCTAATGCTCCACAATCTTATGGCCAAACAACTTACGGCCAAACATCATATCCTCCTTTTACTCAACAACAACTTCCCGCACTGAGAATGGGATATCGCTGGGCATACCAGGGTGGACGTTTATGTCAAGTGCAAAATGTGCAGCCACCTAATTTGCCACACAATTATTACCAGGGTGGTAATCCTGGTAATCAGTAGTATTACACAAAATATAGTAATCATAGATTTTGATTAAAAAGTGAATATCAAAGAACCAAATGAATAAGTTATTCGATATCTTTGCTATTGTAAGAAGCTAACCTTGCTAAACTTACTATTAAAATATTTTTTAATTTTACTTTTTGTGGAATTATTGAGCTATTATTAATTTCCAAAAGACGTTTAGAAATTTAGCCTTGCTACTTGAATAATAGAGAGATTATGGCTTTATGAAAACTTTGACATACCAGAAATAAATAAGGGTGTATTACTCAAGACATTTGCTGATCCTTCAAATATTGAGCGACATACTTATAATATAAATACAAATATAATAGATTTACTTCAGTAATGCGCAAGGTGGGGTATAACCAAATACAACCTGATTTTTGGTAGTTTCGTAAAAATATTGTATTAAATAACTCTAATTATTCGTCATTTGGGTCTTTGATATTCACTTTTAATCAAAATCAATGACTTGTACTGTTTGTGTAATACCACTGATTTTGGTAATAACCAACCTAATAACCATAATCCTCTTCTTCGTCATCGGTAAACTGTTGCTGACCCTGGCCTCCTTGAGCAACCGGGAAATTGTATTGCGTATTAGGTGCCGGCACATTTGGCCCTTGAAAGAATTGTCCAGCCTGGTTGCGTACCCAACCATATTCCACACTCTGTGCCGGATGTGGCTGTTGAGTAAAAGGAGCAAATGATGTTTGCCCATAAGTTGCTTGTTGTGACCATTGCTGACCCTGGAGACCTTGAGCATCTGGAAAGTTGTATTGCATATAAGGTGACGGCACAGTTGGTTGAACCATTGGAACTTCACGTCCTCTCTCGTCGTAAGTAAAAAGGTTTCCCGGTGCTTGGCTTAACTGTTGTTGACCCTGGCCAACTTGAGCACCTTGAAAGTTGTATTGCATATAAGGTGACGGCACAGTTGGTTGAACCATTGGAACTTCACGTCCTCTCTCGTCGTAAATCCAAAGGTTTTCCATTGCGTGGCTTAACTGTCCATACTGGTCGTGTGTGGATGAATATCCCGTCGGAGCCCAGGGTTGCTGTTGTGTAACGGGAGGATAAAACGTTTGGCCGGGATATTGAGGTGGATATGCTGCAGCAGTACCTTGTGGATGTTGTCTTGGTATAAACTCTTGAGATCCATATCTATCAAATTGGACCTGAGGCTGATGCGATTGCACATGTTGCTGATTCTGATATCTACCTTGTAGTTGATCTTGTTGAATTGGAGGTCGTAATAGCGCCTCTTGTTTTTTCTTACCCTTTTTCTGTATTTCAGGTGGTGTCACACTGGAACTTAGCGTAATGCTCGATGGCAGCTCAGTCACAAATTTAGCCAGGTACACTGGTTGATTTAGGTTACAAAATTTGAAATTAACGGAACTCCATATCCAGCCATCGACACCCAGTCTGTATATCGTTTTACTAAGAGTGACCTGGCCTGAATAGTCACGGGGGTTTTGATATTCTTGGTCTTGCTCAAAAACTCGCCTAAACTGATTACAAGGTAACTGGGTCATTTTTAAATTGTAATCTTTGTATCCACGAAGATGATCCATAATTAATCTGAGTCGCACTTCTGTCCCATCATCCCTATAGCACTGGTCTACGTCTTCGACAAACACTTCATTCGATGGCATAAAGTAAGTTAGCTCTTTTGTCGAGTCACAGGATTGGACAAGGGGATACATGGGTGGCACAGCCAATCTTGACCTTTGATTCGTCAAGAAATGTTCTAGATTATCGCCAAGTGAAGGAGTAAATAAATTGAATTCTTTTGGAATTAGTCTTTGACCGGAAAATACAGTCGTCTCCAAAATATCGAATGTGAGATTGATGGACCTGGTGTTACCTGGATCAATAATTTTTGTGGCCATATCATGTTCACACATTTTGAATTTTGTGTTGTGAGGGTTGACAACAGAGTCGTGAAGCTGTTCGTATGACATGCGATCTCTGATTTCTTTGATTCCTGCCATTCCATCCTCGATGGCTTTGATGTGCGCCCCCTTTGGTGCCATCAGTACGATCTGTCTGGAAGAAGATGGCTGGTCTTTTCCTTTTATCACAATCGATAGATTCCAAGCAATTGAATTGTATTTGGAATCGTTTGGACCCAAGAATATGACGGGTTGTCTGTAACCACTGATTTCTTTGATCTTCTCTTCAGACAGTTCAGTGTTGTTATTATGTCTCAATACGTTCTGACAAAAGCCTCCCCACGAGTAAGTTGTGAATTGGACCGGGTTTTGGGCAGAGTAAACTGTGAATTTTTCCACATCAGCTGCATCTTGTCCAATTACTGGAATAGAAATATCGAGCCTTCCTTTGCAAATGACGATTCCGCCATGTTGCACGAGTGACCGACTATGCCCTACCTCGCTTTTTGGTCGTTGATACTGGTCAAGGACAACTAGTTTGGCACCGGCACATACGTAAAATGCCACGAAATCATTGCTTACTGGCAATTCAGCTAAAACTTCAGTGAATATATCTTCGGTCAGCTCAAAGACACCGCCCGCTTCAAGTTTCTGATCGCCTCTCCTGTGATAATAGCGGTCACCGGTATTGTAATCAGAGTATTGCTCATAATATAGGCCATAACACAATTTATAAGCCCTAGGGTCATTTTGCCACTCTGGACGATTAACCGGATATATCGAACTAATGGGACCATAGCCCCAGGTATAATACTTCTCGTCATCTGTTTGGGTGACATCAATGCGAGTGACCACCATATATATGTCGCCATTGTATGAGACAAATACATGTGTTCCCACCTGTTTGTAGTTCGTTTCCAGAAAATATTTCAATCGTTCAAAGAAGGCTTTGGGAATGAATGGCAGAGAAGCGACGACTACTGTGAACCAGACTTGGTTGGGCACCCTCATTTCTTTAGATTCTGCTCTTTCTTTGCTAAAAAATGTTGCATATCCAGGATCATTCCAGTGAGTATAGTTGTATTTATGGGGCATGGGATGTAATTGACCACCACATAGAAAAGCAGAGCATTTATCCATTTTACTACCTGAAGGAACATCCGGATCAAAGTCTCTTTTAACAAGGATCATAATTCTACGGTGAACTTGATCTTCTTTCACACCCACTCGGAGTTGCAAACTTCTATCTCTTTGGCTGATAGAGATCACTTTATGCTGATAATCCTCTCCTTGTGGTAGAGCGGGTGGTATTCCTCTTTGGGCCATACTTTTGTTGTACTTTCTGGTATTGTGTGACTAATTTCGAAGAATAGTTTTCAATGTTTGAATTGATTTTTGAAAAAATTTTGTAAAAATTATGTTTAAATTGTTTATTAAAAAAAAATATTTTCAAAATTTTTATTTAAAAACTAATTTGTTTTGTTGAGACAAATAAAAGAAGTACGGAAGGTCTGAGGGTCATCCACATTGGCATATGGGCTCTTTATAACCTAATTTAATAATCTATTATACAAGAATACATCAAAAGACATTGTGTGCATAATAGACACCGACTAATGATTAAACTGTTCTAATCATAAAGTTATGTTCAAAGACTGTGCAAGTTACAACATGTTTTTTGATTGATATATCCAATATTGAAATTATATAATCTTGCCTTTTAAACCAACTATGAAAAAATTTTTATTCTAATTTATAGAAAAAATTGGTTCTGGTAAAAAGCAATGTCCTAACTAATTGTGTAGGAAATATAATAGATTTAATAGATTTAATAGATTATAACCAAATACCATTTGATTTTTGGTTAGTTTCGTAAAAATATTATATTAAATAACTCTTATTATTAGTCATTTGGATCTTTGATATTCACTTTTTAATCAAAAGATTTTAGTAATCTTCGTCATCGGTAAACTGTTTTTGACCCTGGTCATCTTGAGCAGCCGGAAAATTGTATTGCGCATTAGGTGCCGGCACAGTTGGTTGAACCATTGAAACTCCACGTCCTCTCTCGTCGTAAATCCAAAGGTTTTCCAGTGCGTGGCTTAACTGTCCATACTGCCGAGGGTTGCTGCTGACGATGATAACCACCTTGTTGTTGACCTTAGAATCCACCTTGTTGTTAACGGTGATATCCACCTTGTTGTTGACCTTGGAATCCACCTTGCTGTTAACGGTGATATCCACCTTGTTGTTGACCTTGGAATCCACCTTGTTGTTGACGGTGATATCCATCTTGTTGTTGACCTTAGAATCCACCTTGTTGTTGACAGTGATATCCTACAGCAGTACCTTGTGGAGGTTGTCTTGAGCTTCAGTATCAAGTGTGACCTGGGGCTGCAACGGGGGCTGATACGAATGCATTGAAAGTCTTTGTTGAAAATCCTGGTGACTATCTTGTTGCTGACCGTAGTCACCTTGTTGCATTAGAGACCTTAATAGCGCCTTTTGTTTGTTCATTCGCTGTTGCCATATATGAGGTTTAAGCGCAGTGGAACTTACGGTAACACTCGATGGCATCCCCGTCTCGTATTTATGCCGGTACACTGGTTGGTTTTGGTCACAAAATATAATGCTTTCACATGAAGCCCATATCCAGCCATCGACACCCAGTCTGTACGTCGTTCTACTAGATGTGAATTTGCCTGAATATTCGCGTGGGTTTTGATAGTTTTGGACATTTAATCGCGTAAAGTGATTGTAAGTTAACGGGATCATTCCGAAATTGTAATCTTTGAATCCACCACGATGATCAATCATTAATCTGAGTTGCATTTCTGGCCCATCATCCCGATAGGAGTGGTCGACGTCATCGACAAACACTTCTTCCGATGGCATGTAATAAGTTAGATCCTTAGTCGAGTCATAGGATTGAACAAGGGGATACATGGGTGGCACAGCCAATCTTGAGTCTTGAATCTTTAAGAAATGCTCTAGATTATCACCAGGTAAAGGAGTAACCAAGTTGAATTTTTTGGAATTAGTCTTTGACCGGCAAATACAGTCGTCTCCAAAATATCGAATGTGAGATTGAAGGACCTGGTGTTATCTGGGTCAATAATTCTTCTGGCCATATCATGGTCACACATAGTGAATTGGGTGTTGTGAGGGTTGACAACAGAGTCGTGAAGCTGTTCGTAAGATATTTCATTTTCATTTTCATTTATTGGTTAAATTAGAGGTCGTTTCTGCTCCAGAAATAAAATACAGAAACGTTTTACAGAATAAGTGGTTAAGAGATTCAAAAATATCGAATGAATTAAATGAAATACAAATGTAATTATTCTACGAATGAAAAGTTATTAAATTATTATAAAAGAACTAATTATTAAAAGTTGAAGACTTCTTCTGGTCTTAAGAATAGTAAAAATTTAAGATTAAATTATTTGATTGATTTTAAAACAGAATTAATTCCGTAAATATCTGTTCGTCTCTCAGAAGACTTCTTAATTGTTCGTAAGATATGCGGGCTCTGATTTCGCCGATTCCTGCCATTCCATCCTCGATAGCACTAATGTGGGCCCCCTTTGGTGCCATCAGTACAGTCAACAACCATTAGCTTCAACTCATTGGGTTTGGGAAAATAGAAAGTTGAGCAAAAGTATAGCCTCAGGAGGAATACCAGCCCAAGGAGCTCAAGCACCAGCGGTTGGGCAATTTCAACATATTGTCCACTGCATATGTAACAGAAACCCAAATTGGTACCTGGCTTATTCGAAGAGATTTCCAACCTGTTGTTGCTGGTGGTAACAACACAGATCCATGCGGCGCTTTTTTATGTGCTGCCCGAGTCATACCAAGTACAGAAATTACAACCCAGCATAATACATGGAATCCTTTGTATACGGAATACTTTTCAAATGAGAGATTACAGATATTGGTCCCAGAACACTGATTCCAAGTAAACATCAGTTCCCTGCCATTCATCGCTGAACAATTATATGATGATAGATAATTATGAGTCAGTCCAATTAATATCTAAATTTATCAAATAATATTTTATCAATTTTGGTTCATATTCTGTACAAGTTTATAATTTGATAAAAATCAAACAAAAGCTAAAAACAGTATTTTTATTCAATAAAGTCTTATTTATACCTTAAGTAATGCTTAATTAACTTTAATAAATTGAATTATCTATTTAGTATACTTATGTAAATACATTCTGTACCTGTTCCAGGCTTATATTATACTCATAAACCTTGTTATTCTTGTAAAAATTCACATATTTTGAAATTATTTGCGATAAACAATTGAAACACTATTTTTACACAAAAAAATAAAACATTCGGTAAAAAATTTTTTTTTTTCAAATATATAATAAGAAAACACTTTTACAAAAAAATCAAAAATTTTCAAAACATCTCTTCAAAGATTCAAAACTATTCTTCAAAATCTGTTACACTACTTCAAAATCTGTTACACTACCAGAAAGTTAAGCAAAAGTATGGCCTCAGGAGGAATACCACCACAAGGAGCTCAAGCACAAGCCGTTGCGGAATCTCCACATATTGTCCACTGCATATGTAACAGGAATCCAAATTGGCACCTGCCAGACGCACAGTCGTACCGAAGAATTCTGATGTTTATTCGAAGAGATTTCCAACCTGTTGTTGCTGGTGGTACCAACACAGATCCATGCGGCGCTTATTTATGTGCTGCCCGAGTCATACCAAGTACTGAAATTGCAACCCAGCACAATACATGGAATCCTTTGTATACGGAATACTTTTCAGAGGAGAGATTACAGATTTTGCGCCCAGAATTCAAATTCCAAGTAAACATCAGTTCCCTGCCATTCATTGCTGAACACTATTTGCAATATTTCGAGAATTATGACTACAAACAATTGGGAACTCATATATATGTTGGCCTTAATGGAGACATATTTACGATTTCCTCACGCATTGATGTCTCAAAAGCAGAAGGAGAACAATATGGTCTGTGGGGTCACGGCGAGATACATTCTATATTCCCGGTGTTTGTTGTCGAGACACAGAAGAGAGCTGGCAACGGGAGGGCACCATTGAGGTTATCCTTTGGACTTTATTTTGACACATATCGTGATCATATGTATGAGACGGGTGACCGTTATTATCACAGAAAAGGAGAACAGAGACTGAGAGCCGGCGGTGTCTATGATATGACAATGACTGTGTTCCTAAGTCTGATACAACTGTTCTCAAATAACCCGACACAAGGTTTTATGCATACACCAGCGGATCGAGAAGGGATAGAGAGGACCCAGCAACAAGCATTTGTTGCAATTTATGTGTGTGCTGGAGCTAAATTGTTGGTTTTCGACGAGTATCAGTACCCATATGATTGTCAAGATCACAATCGGTCACTCATACAGCAAGGTGGAATTGTCTTCTGCAAAGGTCAACTCACTGTCACTATTCCTGTCACTGGGCAAGATCCAGCTCATCCAAAATCTTTGACGGTTGTTACCTGGGACCAATTTTGTAGGAACTATTTAATAGGTGCCAATAACGCAGCGTTGAGTGAAGAAGTCAAAGGACGACTCGCTTCTTACAGACAACCCGTCATATTCTTGGCCCCAAACGATTCCAAATTCAATTCGATTGCTTGGGAATTGTCGATTCATAGAAATAGCCCTAATAAACCATGTTCAGCCAGGAACATCGTACTGAGTGTGCCAGAAGGAGGCTTCATCACAGCTATCGAGAATGGCTACGAAGGACTCGATGAAATCAGACAACGCGTCCCATACGAAATACTTCACGACTCTGTTCTCTCTCAAACCAATACAAGGTTTTTCAAACCCAGTAGAGAATGGGCCAGAAAGATACTTAACCCTGCACACTATCGGTCGTTTATAGTCAGAATGCCTTTTTTGGAACAGTTACCAGTGACCAGAAGACCATTACCCAGGGAATTCAATTTGACGACCCCTATAAGTTGGGAAACTTTAGAAACATTCAAGCAACGACAAACCACCAGAGTGTCTGTGCCAGCCATGTATCCAATGGTTCAGCATAATTTCCAAGACAATTTTTCCATAATTTATCACATGCCATCTGACGAAGTGAAAGTCCAGGATGTCGACGATTGCTATCGGGATGAGAGCGGACAAACTCGACTCAACTTGTGTGTACAGCTAGGTGATCGCAAAGTAAATTCAGAATATACCTTAGCGTATGTCGAAAGAAGTACCAACCACTTTGTGCGACTAGTAAGAGGCGACCAGCAAGATCCTCTTGCATATACTGGTAGAATCAAATGGCAAAGAGATAAATACAGATTAGGAGTGGATGGCTGGATGTGGTTCGCCGCACACAACAGTTTATTCTATTCACAAACTCAGGCCGTCTACCAGCGTCGTTTTAGACATCCGCCCACAGTTCCCGTATGGGCATCTACCCCTGATCCCGAAGCAGAATCCGATGAAGAGGAACAGGGGCAACAGGGGACTTCATTACAACCATCTCTCCCGTTGCAGTCACTGTCCACACTCAATGTTGGAGCTCAAGTGTTTACACCAAGGCAGTCTACTCAAAGCACTATGGTAGTAAGTCAACCTCAATTGCCTGGAGCTAACCTCACGATGCCGACAGTCCGGTCAGCCTCCAGTCAAGCATATGATACGCAGGGACACTATCTACAAGCTGGAGGGCAACGGTCAACTGCTTCAGCAACTTATACTCCAGCAGCTTATGGTCAGGCAGCTCAGGCCTTAGCAAACACCGCGCAATACCCACAACAATCTCATGCGCCACCACCTAATGCGTCAAGAGTTCATAGCCAAGGAACTTCTAGCGTATCGTTTACTGGACCACAAATTCTGGCACAGCTGATGGGATACCAGCAAGGACGAGCATCTCAAGGGCCAATGGTTCCCCCAAATGTGCCATACAACTTTCCAGATGCTCAGGTTGACCAGGGTCAGCAACAGTCTGCCGATGATGAAAAAGAAGCTAGCTATGATGACCAGAGTGGTAATTACGATAATCAGTAATATTATTCAAACTGAAAAAGTAATAAATTTAGTTTGAAAAGTGAATATCAAAGTTTCAAATGACGAATAATACGAGTGATTCAATATCTTTGCTATTCAGAGCAACTTGCTAATTTTTCCTTTGAAGCAATATTTTCAAATTTAATTTGATTTTTGGTGCAATAATTAAGTTCTTATTATCTTGCAAGATGTTATGCATAGCCATGATTAACCATCATCTACATTTATTTCAAAAACTAGAACTATATTAATAAAAATAAGGAAAAAAGCGGAGAAAGTGGGTTTGTAAGGACATAGACATATATACTGTTGTGAAAGCTCTGTCGGAAAACAGAATATAATTATGTTTTAGATGTAAACAAATGTCTGAAACACTACTCTTTCAGCAATTAAAACATCTGACCGGAGATCACATTACCTTCTATTTAAATTGATTTGGAATCTAGAAGTGGTTAATTATAAAGTAAAGTTCATTATATATGCATTCGAGTGTATAAATATTTTACAATAATATTTAATTAGAAAATAATAATAATATCCTAAAATTATTTTTTTAGTATACAATAAAGAAACTCATTTTGCAAAAAAAATGAAAGAATAAAAATAAAATTTTTCAAAACACTCGCATAACACTTTCTCCGGGCTTTACTGGTTGTATGACTAATAATCTATGTTCATTTGAACTTTGATTGACAAAGGGGAACGAGGCAGTTTCCGAAACTAGTCTCAATAATAACATTATAAGTGGTTGATAAAAATTTTAATCTTGATCAAGTAATAATTAAAATTGAATTTCTTTTCAAAATATCCAATAAAGAATCCATTTTATATATAAATTGAAAATTTTCAAAACATTTCTTCAAAGATTGAAAACAATTCGTCGAAATCTGTTACACAATACCGGAAAGTTGAGAAAAAGTATGGCCGGAAGAGGAATACCACCCCAAGGAGCTCAAGCACCAGCTGTTGATCCCAATCAACATATTGTGCACAGCATTAGTAACAGGCAAGCGAATTGGCTCCTGAATGAACCACGGGCGTTCCGTAAAATCCTGATGTTTATTAGAAGAGATTTCGAACCTCGTTATGTTGGTGGTACCAATAAAAGTGCTTGCAACGCTTATTTATGTGCTGCCCAAATCATACCAAGTACTCAAATACCGAGTAACGCCACTCACAACACATGGAATCCTTTGTATACGGAGTTCTATTCAGAGGAGAGATTACAGATATTGGTCCCAGAACACAGGTTCCAAGTAAATATCAGTTCCCTGCCATTCTGTGCCAAAAACCATTTGGATTATTTCCAGAATTATGACTACAAGCAATTGGGAACTCATATATTTGTTGCCCTAAATGGAGACATATTTACGATTTCCTCACGCATTGATGTGTCAAAAGCACAGGGACAACAATATGACCTGTGGGGTCCGGGCCCCATTCATTCCATATATCCGGTGTACTTTATTATGACACATGCGAGAAATGCCAATGGAACGGCCCCGATCAGATTATGTTTTGGACTTTATTTTGACCTGTTTGGCCCAAACGAATACAACACAGGTATGCGTTATTACCACAGAAGAGGGGATCAGCGACTCAGAGCCGGCGGTGTCTTCGAAATGACTGTAAATTCATTGCGAAATGTGATGAATTTTTACTCGGATGAACCCAAAGGATTAACATGTAGTAAACAGACACGGGAGAATGTTGTACAAATGGGGTTTGCTGCATTTTATGTGTGTGCTGGAGCCAAACTGTTTGTTTATGACGAGTACCAACACCCATACGATTGTGAAAATCATAACCGGTCACTTGTACAGCAAGGTGGAATTGTCTTCCTCAAAGGTCATATAAATGTCTCTATTCCTGTGGTCGGAGAAGATAAAAATCACCCAAAAACTGAAACGGTTTATAGCTGGGACGAATTTTGTATGAACAATTTGAGAAATGCCAAAGGGGAAGAGTTGAGTGGAAAACAAAAAAGAAAACTGGCCGCTTACCGACATCCGGTCATATTCCTGGGTCCAAACGACTCCAAGTTCAATTCGATTGCTTGGAATCTTGCCATTCAGAGGAGTAATAAGGATCAAAGTTCGGACAGAAGAATGTTACTGAGAGTGCCAGAGGGAGCCTTCATCACAGCCATTGAGAATGGCTTTGAAGGACTCGATGAAATCAATAAACGCACTCAATATGAAATCCTTCACGACTCTGTTCTCTCTCCAAATCAAACAGCATTTTATGTACCCAAAAAAGGATTGGTCCAAAAGATACTTAACCCGGCATTTTATCGGTCGTACAAAGTGGCCATACCTGTTGTCGAACGGAATCCAGTGGCCAGAAGTCCGATACCCAGGGAATTCAACTTGACGGCCCCTGTAAGTTGGGAAGCTTTACAAAAACACACACAAAGACAAACCACTAGAGTATGTGTGCCACCCATGTATCCAATTGTCCAGCATCATTTTCAGTCGGGTCGTTCCTTAAAGTATTACATGCCATCTCAAGAAGTGAATGTTGAGGACGTCGACCAGTGCTACCGGGATGAGAGTGAGAGTGGAGAAACTAAACTCAACTTGTATGTAGAGCTAGATGATTCCATGGCGTTTCCAGAATACACGTTAAGATTTTACGAAAATTATACCCATCACTTTGTCAGATTAGCAGGGATAGACGAGCAAAACCCTCTAAGTTATTCTGGTCAAATCAAATATCAACAAGTTAAATACAGATTAGGAGTCGATGGATGGATGTGGTTCTCCGACCGAATCAGTTCATATTATACAGAAATCCAAGCTGTCTACCAGTTTGATTTTGGTGTTGTCGGCTCAAACACGGCATTGGCAACAGCCCCTGATCAACAATCCAGTGATGACCAACAGGACCAAACGGGGCTTCCGTTACAAACGTTTCCCCCGTTGCAGCCAGAGTCAACACTCAGTGTTGGAGCTCAAGTGTTTACACCAAGATACCCAGCACCAAGCACTGCTGAAGCAAGTCCGCCTCAAGATAACCGCCCAATGGCTACAGTATCATGGCCAGCCACCAGTCAAGTATATGATACTCAGGGCTACCAAGATCAATCAAGTGAATACCAGGGTGAACAACAACAGTTTCCAGTGCCATCTTATCTACAACCGTATCAACAGCACCCTACACTTGATGCTGGAGCTCAAGTGTTTAGACCATTGCAGCCTACACAAGGTACTACTGCAGCATATCCACCTCATTTACCTGGGGATAACTACCCGATGCCAACAGCAACTTGGCCAAACTTCAATCAAGTATATGGCACTCAGGGACAATATCAGCCACAAATGGGAGGGCAAGGGTCCACTGCTCCAGCAACTTATTCTCAAGCAGCTTATGGACAAACAGATCAGGCATTCAATCCTTACGCCCAATACGCACAACAATCTTATGCTCCTTTTACTGCAGGGCCACCGCCGGGATATTATTCGACAGACCAGTATGCATATCCAGTTCCACCGGTTCAACCAACTGTGCTTAATGCTCAATTCAATTTTTCAGCTACTCAATTTGACCAGGGTCAACAGTTTGCTGATGATGAAGACCAAGATTACAATGATGAACAAGGTGGCAATTAGGGTAATCAGTAGTATTGCACAAAATATAGAAATCAGATTTTGATTAAAAAGTGAAAATTAAATGAACAAAATGACTAATAATAAATCAAGTAGTGTCAAGTATCAAATACACTCAATGATGCTCAAGGTCCTTCGCAAGTTGCTTCTATCAGAGTGGGTGTCATAAAAATTTTTCACAAGCATATAATCTAATCATATCTAATTGTGCAGCATCATTTTCAGTCCAATCGATGCCTATTGTATTACATGCCATCTAAAGATGTGAATGTCGAAGACGTTGACCAATGCTATCGGGATGAGAGTGGAGAAACTAAACTCAACTTGTATGTAGAGCTAGATCATTTTACAGGAAATGCAGAATATATATTTTACGAAAGAAGTCCGAAAAGTAGGGAATGACGAACAAAACCCTAGCAATTATTCTGGTCAAAACGAATATAAACAAGTTAAATACAGATTAGGAGTGGATGACTGGATGTGGTTCTCCGAACACGACAGTTCATTTTATAGAGAAATTCAAGCTGTCTTTCAGTGTGATTTTCAACGTCAGGGCACAGACAAAGTAAAGGCAAGTACCCCCTCTTCCCGATCAACAATCCAATGAATGGGAGCTTTCATTACAACCATCTCTCCAGTTGCCGATACAGTCCACACTCAATGTTGGAGCTCATGTTTTTGTGCCAAGGCAGCATTCTCAAAGCACTCAACCAGCAAGTCCACCTCAATTGCTTCAGGCTAACCTGCCGACGCCGACAGTAACACTGCCAATCTCCAGTCAATTAAGTTGTGTTCAGGGATACCAAGGTCAACTAGCTGAATAGCAGGGTCAACAACAAGAGTTTCCAGTGCCATCGTATCTGCAACAGTTTCAACTACACTCTACCCTTGATGCTGGAGCTCAACAGTTTATACCATTACAGTCTACACAAGGTACTACTGCAGCATATCCACCTCAATTTCCCGGGGCTAACCTCACGATGACAACAGCAAGTTGGCCAACCTCCAGTCAATCCCAGTCAAGCCCACATTCAGCCATCAACACCCAGTCTGAACATCATTTTAACAAAGTCGAACTTGCCTTTAAATTGGCATGGGTTTTGTTTACTTGGTTCATGTACTCGCCAAAAGTGACTAGAAGTTAACTGGATCGTTTTCAAATTGTAATCTTTGTATCGACCAAGATGATCAATCATTAATCTGAGTCGCACTTCTGTCCCATCATCCCGATAGGACTGGTCGACGTCTTCCACAAACACTTCATCCTATGGCATATAAAAAGTTAGCTCCTTAGGGGATACATGGGTGGAACAGCCTATCTTGTGTTTTGAATCTTCAAGAAATGTTCTAGATTATCACCAGGTAAAGGAGTAACCAGATTGAATTCTTTTGGAATTAGTCTTTGACCGGTAAATAGACCCAGTAGAGTGTATGCCAACAAAATACTTAACCCAGGGCACAATCTGTCGTTCATAGTCCGAATACCTATTTTGGAACAGCATCCATTGGTTAGAAGTCCGATACCCGTGGAATTCATTGTGACGGCCCCTATAAGTTGGGAAACTTTAGAAACATACTGGCCACGACAAACCACTCGTGTATCCCATTGTTGAGCATTATTTTCGGAATAATAGTTCCATAATCTCTTATATTCCATCTCATGATGTGAGAGTCGACGACGTCGACCAGTGCTATCGGAATGAGAGTGGAGAAACTAAACTCAACTTGTA